>JAAKBF010000290.1:0-128497 GCA_012656075.1 Phytophthora hibernalis | reverse complement strand
TTTCATTAGATATTTGTATAGGACCGATAGAAGAACATAGGGAAGAGCCCGAAGGGCTCTCCGAATATAGAGATAACAATCAGAGCAGAATCTTTTAAGTCCAAGAACAGCGTACACTTTTCCGGTAAGTCCCTGCGTGGGCTGGATTATGTCTGCCGTCGTTCCCGAGAGGCATAGCTTGTAGGGAGCCGTCTGGTAGCGCCAAGAGATCAAGGTCGACCCAGGAAGCAAACTGACTTTTCGGTCATCGATACAACGGAAAGGGAAAGAAGCGAATGGCAGCAGCCGTCATTGGATCAGCAAGACTCGGCGATAACCTCTGTCCATAGCGAGGAGCATCAGAAACGATGCAATACCCAAATGGACAGGGGTGACCAGTGGGACCCTGGCGAACGTGACCCAGTTCGACACACTGCTAGACTAATGGAGACAGGACTCGTCGAATGTGACGAGTTGGAAGTGTCAGACTCTCCGTTAAACAAGGACCCAGCAAACGACCTTCGGTTGCGGTCCCTCGCAGCCGCTGAAGAACTCGAGATGCACCTCTCGAAGTCTGACGTCTCCTCGAAGACGGGTCAGAACACGCCGAGTTTGAACACCTGTCGAGCGATGAAAGTCTAACAGATTATGCTCATGAGATCGCCGTTTTGCCTGACACGACGGAATCGTTATCAACGAAGCTAGACTATGAAGGCGATAACGTAATATCTTCAGCGCACGATGTTCGGCAGCAAAGAAGCTCGTCAAAACCTTGACGGCATGAAAATATCATGATCTCGAGCGGAAATGCGCTTCCACCACCGGCATACGGTGTGGTCTGCGATATCGACGTCCAAGGGCACGAACCCATCAAGCAACAAGCTCGGCGAGTGCCACTGAAGCACTTGAGCAAACGTTATGAGCTTTTGAAAGCATTGCTTCAGCAGGGCTCCTGTCATTTTCAAAGAGCCCTTGGGCCTCGCCAATCGTGATAGTCATGAAGAAGAATGGTGTCGACATTAGGCTTTGCATTGACTATAAGCTGGTGAACGCAATTACAGTCAGCATGGAATACGCAATGCCGCTAGTCGACGACGTGCTGACGGAACTCGAGAGCTACTTATGGTTCTGTTCCCTCGACGCTGCTAGTGGATTCTGGGCCGTAATGATGACTCGACGAGCTCGCGAAATTTCAGCTTGTGTGTGTGCTCTCGGCCACTTCGAGTGGTTGCGCATGCCGTTTGGGCTTAAAAATGCGCCCATGATCTACCAGCGACTCATCGACAATGCTCTCTGGGGTTACGTGCAACCGAGTGGTGGCTGGGCTACATTCGCCGAGAAGATGCGGCTCGCTGAGGCTGCAGCAATTGCTCAGCGAAAGAAACGACCATTCCGGCTAACGCAAGGGGCCGATTCGATGAGTTTAAGCACCAAATTTGAAGCCGACTACCGATCTCTCGATGAGTCTGACCCGCTGCAAGAGCTCATCAACAGCCCTGAGAATGACATGTTCAGTACGGGTGAACCGGACGAGTCACAGTTGATTCCGGTCTTTGGTCGACGATCGTTTGTCGACGATATTTGCTTTGGCGGTGCAACATTCGACGAGTGCCTCAACACGCTCGACCGGTTGCTAAACCGATTCGCCGAGTGCAGAATCAGTGTGAGTTTCACCAAGAGTATTTTTGTCCAGCCGATGGTCGACTTCTTGTCTCACAAAGTGACGGCGGACGGAATTGCCGCGGATCCCAAGAAGCTGGCCGCGATCGCTGAGCTTCCATTCCCGTCGTCTAAAGGGGATGCAGGCATTCCTTGGCGCACTCAATTACTACAGCCGGTTCATCCAAAACCTGGCGTTGTATGGAGCAGTGCTTTATCAGCTCAAAGGAGATGACTTCGGCAGTGGAAGCGACCTATCGACCGCCAGAGCTTCATTCGCTGAGCTAACGCGGAAGGTGACAGAAGCGCCTATTCTAAGGCATTTCGACTCAGCGAAAGACGTCCATGTCATGGTCTTTGCCAATGACTGGGCGTTGAGTAGCACCCTGATGCAGATGCATGATGGGAAACTGCACCCAGTCCGTTTCTGTGGCAGAGTGCTAAAAGAAAGCGAGGCCAACTACCACCCAGCCGAGCGTGAAGTGCTTGCGTTGCTTCAATTGCTGAAGATATGCTATACGTTGGTGGCGGGCAAGACAATCCATGTCTACACCCGGTTCTCCACGTTAGAGTGGGTGTTCTCGTCGAAGACATTGTACGGACGACCAGTGAGCTTCGCCGTCCTGCTCTCACCTTACCACTTGAAAATTAAACGGGTGCGAGAGCGGATATCGAATTCGCTCAGCTGTTGCAAGCCTCTATCACTCCACACATTGGACTCGACGAGTCGTTAGCACACATTGCACCACCATCTAAGAACTCGGCGAGTGTCCGCCTGGACCCAGAATTGCTATATGCGCACGTACCGCACGACTTTGAGGGATACGTCCTGTCATTCGACGGGTCGGCGAAGACGGAGAAGTATGGCGGCTATGGTAGTTGCTCGTGGATCTTGTGGCGGTTGCCGATGTGGGACATTGTGATCGCTGCGAGTGCTCACCTCTTGGAAACCACGGTCAATATCGCCGAGTACTCCGGAATGAATAACGGCGTCATCGCGGCCCTTGACCGGGGCATCACCGACCTTATTATAGTCGGCGATTCCAGGCTCGCAATCCAGCAATCCATGGGGGTGATCGCATGCAGGAAGGAGACGTTGCAAATTCAGTTGGCGCGCCACAAGGAACTCATCGATCGCCTCAACTCCGTACGCTACCTCCATGTAGTCCGGTGCTACAACTCAGCGGCGGATATGTTAACCACGGAAGCTCTAGAAGCGAAAGCTGGGCGTGTCGTTCTTAGCGGTGACCGCAAAGCTGAGCTAAAGACGTTGAACCGGATACAAGAAAAGCTGTACGTCGAGGAAAGCCCGACGAAGGAAGCAGAAGAAGTCCCTCCTAAAGTCTCAGCGATTACTCGAAGTCAAACTCAACCAGTTCGCCGAGTTCGATTCGCCGAAGACGAAGAACTAGACCCAGCGAGAGAACCGGCACCCGACGTGCCAGTAGAGTCCGATTCGCCGAGTCTACCCGACAATGATAGTCCAGTCGACGAGTTCGAAATGGAGTATCAACCTCCAGAAGCTCAGCAGTAGTAGAGCAGGGCAGAGCTTGCTCAGAACGTCAGGAACTCCAAGTGCTGAAGACGTCAACCCTCTAGTGGTCCAAGCTGAGCGACGAGGCCGGATATCAACGGCGCAAGACGAAGAATGTCGATGGTCTGACCTGAAGAAATATTTGCGAGGTGAATTCGATGAGCTCACTCGGCGAAGAGCCGGCGACGCCGGCAAAGTAGCCGATAATTTGTACTCAGCGAGGACGGCCTACTATATTACATGAGCCGTCGCAGAGAGCGAGGTAGACCCGACGAGGACGGTACATGAGCCGTCGCAGAGAGCGAGGTAGACCCGACGAGCACGACACGAAGCTAAGAATGGTAGTGCCAACTACACTCATCGACGAAATCTTGGCGAATTGCCATAACTCCATTGAAGGAGGACATCAAGGCATCGTCAGGACTTATCACCGAGTGAAGGCCGATTACTATTGGATCGGTCTGTATGCCGACGTGGTCAAGCATGTGCAAGCCTGTGAAGATTGCAACACCAGTAAGAGCAAGCCTCAACTTCGCGGATATTCGCCAGGTAACGTCGTCTCCGATCGACCTTTCCAGATTGTGTCGATGGACTTCGTTATACCCTTGCCGAAGACTCAGCGAGGAAACACGGCTCTCCTGCTATTCCAAGATCACTTCACCGGGTTTGTCATCGCTAAGGCGATGGGCGATACTGGGGCACTCGAAGTGGCTAAAGCATTCGAAGAGTGCATATTCCGTCGATTTGGCGCACCATCGCTCATCCGACACGACCGAGACCCAAGATTTATGAGCGAAGTCTTTCAGACTTTCTCGGAGATGATGCAGTCTAGGTCTCGAGCTACACTGAGTTACCGACCACAAGCGAACGGGCAGCAAGAACGCAGTGTGAAGACCATGATACAAACGGTGCGTGTCTACGTGGAAGACCCGCTTCAAGCTGACTGGGACGACATCGCTGAGAAACTAGTCTATGCCATCAACAATTCGAGGGATTCGACTCGGCGAGAAACGCCATTCTACTTAGTGCACGGTTGGGACGCCCAGTCAACACTCAAATCGATGACATCCTCCATTCGCCGAGTCTCGAAAGACTCAGCGAAACAAACCACCTCAGCGAAAGCCACAAAATGGCGTCGAGAAGCTAACCGACAACGGGAAATAGCGCTCAAACTAGCCTATGAGTACCAGCTAAAGGAAAAGGCCCGGCGAGCAAAGGAACACAACGACTCGCTGAGTCGGAGCGAGCAGAAAGCATACCGAATGACTCGACGAGCGAGGAGACAGCTGAAGCGAACAATAGCGACGGACTCGCCGAGACAAAACAGTCTCTGTTCAAGATTGGAGACCAAGTCTGGCTGTTCATGGAGCGTGTCAAACCAGGCCTGAAGAAGAAGCTAGCCCATCGATGGCACGGCCGTTCCGGATCAAGCAGAAGATCGAGGAGTTCGCCTACGAGCTGGAGCTGCCAGACAAGAGCGGCTACCGGTTCTATCCAGTAGTCCACGTGTCCAGACTAAAGAAAGTGACCGAGATCGGCGAAAGGCCTACGACTTCGCTAGTCAAAGGCCTCAGCGAAACCGATCGATTGAATTTCGACGAGGAACTGCTGCCAGAAGACAGTTGGGAACCTGACGAACGGACTGGTCGATATGAAGTCGAAGCCATCCTTAGGGACGAAATGCCACTCTCGACGAGTACGGATCGAGCCCAGCGTCGGTTTCTGGTAAAATGGGTAGGCTATGACGAACCCAGCTGGGAACCACTGTCGAATTTATCGTGTGGAGGTCTTCTCTTCGACTATCTTCGACAAAAGAAACGTGAAAACCGTCTGCAAATGGTGCAAGTTGCAGACGAGTGTTAAAAGCTATTGCATATGACAAATACCACCGACCTGTGAAGACAAGCAGGCAGGTCGAGTGAGCGAAAGCTACTGCGTCAACTTATATTTTTGATATTACGAGATGGATGAGTACGGACTACATGAAGAAGAAGAAACAACTACCAAGACTCATCGAAAACTGCAACTGGGCGAACTGGGAGTCTCAGCGAAACGACTGCTTAGGCCTCGTCGAAAATTTGCTCGAAAATGTGGATACCAACACGATTAGCCGGAGGCTGAGCACTCGCGTCACAAGCAGGAGGCTCTGGCTCGTTGGGATCAGTGTCCTCCTGCAAGGTCCTCTCGACGTCGCCGACCGAAAAATCTCCTGGGGCAAATACCGGGAACTCGGGATTGCGCGGACGGAAACACGTGTTGTATGGGTGCAACTCTGGACGAGTCACCCACCACACTCGCCAGGGCTCTTGAACGTCCAAGTCCTTGAGCTCAGCGAACCAATCCGAACGAGACGGGAACATGGGCTGGTTAATCAACGAATACGTGGGGACCGTAGGCTCAAAATAGAGTTCGGAGTCGAGACTCGGCGAAGGACCTTGAGCTGAGCGAGAACTGGCCGCAACCCGGAGCGCCTCCTCGTAAGACTTCATGACGATCCGCAACAGGTCGCCTCGGCGCTTACGCTCAAGAGTATACACCGCCCACAACTCGTGGATGGCGGCGAACTCCGACACGGGCGAGCTTGGGTTCAGGTCTGGATGTAAACCCAACAAGACACTTGAATCCACGATCCAGTGGTTCCTCTCCCAGAGAGCCACGAAAATCTTGGTACGAGAATCGTGAGGTTGCGACTCGTCGAATTCCCGACTATCGCCCAGAAACGAGCCCAAGCGTCGCAAACGATCATCAACGGGTCGTCGATTTCGCCGACTTCTTCTTGGAATGCAGACGTTGGCGGGCGGCGTCAATCTCGCTCGCCGAGACGAAAATCGGAGTCTCCGGGAACTTGGCGAGGACTTGTTGGCATGGATGAGACGGATTAAACACATCCATCCACTTCCGAAGCCCATCGAGAGTAGTTGGCGTCGGAGCCACACTAGACTTGCCTCCGATATCCAGCATCTTGACCGGGGAACGACATGCCAACATTTTCGCCCAGCAACGAGCGGACCCATAATGGAAGAACTCCACGCTGCGAGTCTGACGCATCGAAGGAGTCTCCCGGCCTCGCGCGCAACAGCCTGGGCCGCACGAGCACGCAGTTTTGCGATTGGAAGCTTCAACGGTGCAGGCAATTCCACCATACCAGAGGGCGTAGGAGGTTGACTTGGCGAAGAAATGCTTGGAGTCTTCTTGGACGATTTCGATGAGTTCGAACCTGTCGAACGCTTGGAAACAACCGGTGCTTTGCCCTTCGCAGGCAACTTGGCGACAGGAACCGTTGCTCGTGCCGTCTTGGTGCCTGAAGCCTTAGGTTTGGCTGCCCGAGAAACCGGAATAACCTTGCTCGACGACTTGGGACCTGAATCAGTGACGATCGACGAGCTCTTGGCTTTCTTGGAAGTCTGGCGAGAAGACTTGGGAGCTGCTCGCTTCTTCGACGAACCCATCGATCGAGGAGCCGGTGCACTTCCTCGCTTGACAGAATGTGGAGCTTTTCGACGAGCATTGGCATAGCTCTGTAGCTTGCCGCGTGGAGGCGCCTTGTCCGTGAGGACCACGATACTAGCTGACGATGAACAGCTATTCTCAGCTTCGACGTCCATAAGAAAATCTCGATGAGACATTCCGTTCGATGAGCTCACAGGAGAACCAACCGGTGACGGCTGAGAAGTAGACAGCGAATCGCTGGTCTGGTCGGCGGGACTCCAAGCTCGATATCACCAGAAGGGATGGATCCCGTAACCTTCGGCGAAGCTGGACTGGGCGAACCATCCAAAGCAACTTCGTCAAGAACGTCCAACTCGGCAAAAACAGCCTCAGTAATGCAAGCAGAATTCTTTGCTGCTGCTCGAGAAGGGCGACGTCGAGGAGAAGAGGCACCGTGGGGCTAGTCGAAGCCGGAACGGAGACTACGGAACTCAGCGAAGGAGTCGCCACGGAAGTAGACGAACTCGATGAGATCACGGCTGGAGCCGACTCTATCGACGAGTCAGTGGAGGCCACAGATCCAGATGTTGGACTCGGCGAAGACCTTATACGGCCGAGTGAAGAGCTCGTGGCCAGCGATAAACTCACCAAAACGGCTGACGAACTCGCCAAGTCCGGATCAGCGGAGCTCGACGAGTCAGCCGAGATCGGGTGCCTCGTCGATGTGAACATCAGTCTCATTAACTTCGACCGGAACCTCATCGTGAGGAGGACTCAGCGAGTGTCGCTGGGAAAATAACCGCTCGAATTGGCTCGGCTCAGACCAGCCGCCGGAGAGCTGAGGCGACGCCGCCCTGTAATAGGCAGTGAAGGCGCATGCTCGGCGACCACTTCCGCCCAGAGCAAAGTCGTTGATGCGTCGAAGCCCTCCTCGCCAGGTACGGGACGCTCAAACTCGCCGCGAGAAACACTTTAGACCGGCTCCGCCGGGTTAGAATACTAGTGGAGGCGTTCGGCCGGAGCCAAGGTCTTCAGGGGCGCGCTCTTTAACTGAGAGACCGAACGGCGTCTCCGGTGGCGCGACTCCGACTTAGACCGCTTGTGGCGTAAAGATCTCGGTGAAGACACAGGTGAGACCGCGGAGAAAGACGGACAAACCACCAACGCTGCACTCGCCGGGGTAACATTAGCCGAGCTGACCGAAGTTGGAATCGCTGAGCCCGAAGATACTCCGCTCGACGAGCTCGCTGTGCGGAGAGAGAGAGTAACGTCGCAGGGTCGACGCGAAGAACGAAGCTCCAATGATTCGGGGAAGCGCTCGGCGAGTAGCCGACAGAGGCGACCGTTGATTTGGAGGTCCCTATGATCCAATCCCGGGACATCAACGCCACCCAGAGCGGCGACAGCCAAGGCGGGTCGTAGACGGGGTAGCGGCCGCGGAGAGCAATGACACGCTTCTGCAGTAGGATGATGCTCCGCAGCGGCTCGATCGTTCGACGAGCTTCTCGGAGGGCGTGATCACCACCGGAGCAAAGCAAGACTGTGGCCTCCTGGAGCTGGCGATAATAGGTGGACGCCAATCCGTGAAGAGTGGTGAACTCCGCCTTGATCTCAATACTCTTCTGACCCAGGCTGGCACAAGTCCGATCGCGATTGACGAGCTCAACCTGAAGCTTCCGAATGGTCGCTTCGGCAGCACGAGTACGGTCGCATTGCTCAGCAATAATGGTCCGGGACTCCGCCGTGTGCTAGCGATCGTCTTGTTGAACGACGCTGTCATTTCAGTCGAACGTAAAGAACTCGAGCAATAAATTTCAAGCTCTTTGTGACGGTACCCAGCTAATGTCGCAGGGAGTCTGACTCAGCGATCGCCGACTCCATTCTCTTGTGCCGAGCTGAAGCCACTCGCTCAGACTTGGCGAGTTTGGTCCGAGCTCGGCGATTTCGGCGGACGCATCCGGGAGAGGCACAACATCACGTTGCAACGCAGCCAAGATAGAAGCTGGCGATTTTGCCCCAAGAATGGCCTGGCGAGTTGAAGCGTCGGCAGGTGGAGGAGAACTGGTCAGTAGAAACGAGACCAACTGAGCGAGAGAAGCATCACGCTGTCTTTGCCCTTCTCCTTGCTGAGTGAGAGCTCGACCAATCCCAGCGAGGCCAGCGGAATCGCCTGCCGCGAGATTCGTCGAGTCACCCTCTGACTCAGCCAGAGTAGCTGAGCTATCAGCGCGTTCCACTGATGAACCCGGCGATCCCTGACGAGGCGAAGTATCGTCCTGCTGAAGACCATGCGCGCACTGGACCGAGCGACGGAAGATTCCGGCGAGCCCAGCGAGTTCGTCAAGTCGACCAGATCTTGAGACTCCATCGATGAGTCGACCAGCGGGTCCGAGCGAAGAAACTTGGGCGTGAAAGTCCAACGACGTGAGAACAGCGCTTCTGCAACAGCGCTCGAGGAGGTCGACGACACTTGAGGAGCGACAAGCTCGCAGTGATAGTCCAACTCGACCAGACGGCGGTAGCTGTAGCGGCGCGACGGGAAGCTGTCAAGCAAACACCCACGGTGGGTTAGATGACCATCGGCGAGGATAAGGGGCATGCCAAGCGCGGGAAGCTTACCTGGTCAGCGAGGGAAGCAGTGGTATCCTCGACGGGCTTCCTGACGATGACAGCACTTGACTCGACGAGATTTCCAACCGAAGGAAAGTTGGAGAGCGGAGTGATGGTAGAGACACTCACCAGCCTGGCTCGTATCACGCCCGGGGCAGTTGTGGTGTAGGGAAATCCATATTTTGGGTAACCCTACACTAGGGATGCATAAGCTAGACCAAGTGGATACATCGCACTCAACAGGGATCGGACTTAATCAGGAACCGCACTTAGCCGGACTCAGCGAAGGACGGACTCATCGATGGACGGGCTCTGCGATAATCGACTCGGCGAAAGTTGGACTCGGCGAAAGTTGGACTCGGCGAAAGTCGACTTGGCGAAAGTTGACTTGGCGAGAATATGCCTGAAGGGATAAATCAGGATCTGGACGAAGAGTCGCCGTGAGGTAAAAACAGCTCGACACCAAGGGACGGAGCTGAGCGAAGAGTCGCAGGAGATCTGTAACGACTCCATTTCATTAGATATTTGTATAGGACCGATAGAAGACCATAGGGAAGAGCCCGAAGGGGCTCTCCGAAGACATAGAGATAACAATTTTTTTCTAAGTCCAAGAACAGCGTACACTTTTCCGGTAAGTCCCTGCGTGGGCTGGATTATGTCTGCCGTCGTTCCCCGAGAGGCATAACTTGTAGGGTAGCGCCAAGAGATCAAGGTCGGCCCGGGGTGGGCACTTCTCGCTACCAAGCGAAGACAAGCCTCGTCGATTCGACGAGCCGGTGGATCTGCACAACCCAGGACACCGTAACCTCGTAGCTGGCCGTAATCTGCGCCTGGTGAACTGTAAACGCGCTCGCGCGCTGCCGTTCATCGTTTGGTGGAGGGCACAGGGTTTTGAACGGAGACTGCCCCGCTCAGGCGAGTCTCTGGAGAGTTTGGAGTTTGGTACCCGTCGGGAACAACCCCCCAAATGAACCCCGGCTGGGGCGAACCGCAAAGGGAACCGACAGGAACCCTGCGCAAGCCCAACATCGCCGACCTGACTCGGCGAATTGTTGAGCTGTTGCGTGGGAGCCGAACTAACGACGTTTTCTGTGAATCACAACACCACAGTGGGGATTCACGGTAGTTTCGCGTTTAAGTTAACTCGGTAACAGAAGCTGAACGTGAAACCGATAACGGAGAGATTTAGTTTCGTACATTACATTACGCTTTGCATTATAAAATGCCCAAAATAAGCTCTTCCCCAAACCTAGACTGCCTTTGATGTAATGCAAGCCAAGAAATCCATCATAAGTAGCCCTTTATGATGTGGACGAATTCCATGCATTATAGACCTAGGAACGTATATCCTCTTTATAGAGATCGCCTAAAATATATCGGATTCAAAGGGGTTGAAGTTGACCCAGCAGTGGGCGTTCCTCGATTTCAAAAAGAACTTGAAGATATATTTATCGCCAGTTGGAAAGCGGCGGTAACAAGAGAGGAGGGGAGAAGAAGCGTGCCATCGGCAAGAAGTGCCCACGTGGGTGACGGGGTTGACTGAGCAGAGATATTCGTGAAGTGGTGGGATCGAAGTTCCAAACGTCTTGCTCGCAAGATTGCTACCGTGAGCGCATGAGCGACAGTTGGTCAGGAATGCAGCGAGAACGTAGACCGCTTCACCTTTTCGTCCTTCGTGCTATGGCCCATAACTGTTTCCTGTCTTGTTTCTTTCGGACGTAGCAGCCCCATCCTCGTCGATTTCACTAGAGCTGTTTCCGGCAGCATCATCGCCGCCTCCAGAAGAGTCATCACCCGAAACACTGATAGCATCTTCTGATAGAAGGTTCCTGTTGTACAGGTCGTTGAGATCCTCCAGTGTCATGGCCCTGGAGGTGTGTATTGTTTACTTTGCGGGGAATGCGGAATGGCAACTCCACACAGAAACGATGAGACCATTGGCCATCACGACACTTTGGTATTTAAGCGCATGCTTCCTCTTGTGGCCATTGTAGGCTTGGCACAGATGGTAAGTAGGACGACAAATGGCTCTGACGGTGCCGTCGATAAACCCAATGCAACTGTCGAGGGTACCTGATCTCTCGTGAACGCGGAGGGTGCATTCAACCTTATACTGATAGATCATATCCGTGTCAAACGCCATAGTCGGAATGAGCGCAAGAAGTCTCAGAAAGCCGTGGATGTCTTGGGCTTGCTGGCGTTTCAGGCAAAAGCGATACCAGCAGATTGCTTCTGGCGTCGATCTCTAGTTAAACGTGACCGCCAGTATGGGTATCTGTTCCTCAACCTCCTTATCCATTTCGACGTGGATCAGCTGGGCACGGAGGTCTTCATCTTCTTCCATTAGCGCTGCCGTAAGAGCTGCATTCATGCTCAAACTTGCCTTGACCTCGAGAGTGGTGGTCATTTTTCTCTCGTGTTTTGGCTTAATGCAAACTTTTAGTGGAAGTTTGCTAAACGTCTCATGTTCTATTACATTATCATTATCGGGAACCCAATCGGAGATAATGGAAAACGTGATGTAATGCACAAAACTAAACCTCTCTAATATCGAAACTTATTCATAACGACACTGTTCTGAAAGGGTCGATTTGTCTCGTTTAAGTGTACGTTTTTGTATACATAGCAGGATTCATGCGATACTTAAACGTGCGGTTTGAGCCAATGAGAGGTCGTGATTGAATTGTCTAAATATGGTGTTCCTTGCAGACTTGCTCTCGCTACTGTTAGAAAACGCGATTGCAATAGAAAAGAGGTAGGGCGAATTAGCGATGTTTCTATGATACCGGATAAAAACCCGGTTAAACCAAGTAGACAAAGGCCAAGCCGGTACGCGGCAGAATGCATTGATGGCGACCGAAAAACAGCCGCATGCACTGATCACCAGCGTGGTAAACCAGGTTCTAATCAAGCTGCATGACTACATGTACAATAGTCCGAATGGAGTCATAGGATTGCCTCCATTATCAATCTTGGGTCCATACCCAATTTATCACAAGCAACTGTACTAGTTGATCAATTAGCTGTTGTTCCAGCTTTTGCGTGTACGACTGAAAACTACAAAGTCAATCATGCCATGACGGCATTATCATCACTCCGCTCAACCGTCGAAAAGGTGCGCCGAATCAGACCCTGTATGTTGCACTATCGTTTACAGGGTCTAACTCTCACCGAAAAAGTTACAAGGCAGTATGTTGATCAATTAAAGTCGACGCAAGAAACTGCAAATTATGCCACTGTATGTAGTAAATGATGCAGGTACCCACGCGTTCAAGCAATTCTCTGCCAAAATCACAAAAATAAACAACACGCACTGTCGCAAGCCGCCTTAGATAGGACGGTCTTCGAGGCGTATGGCAGGTAGCGCGGCGCAACTGAGAGTAGATTCAGACGCTAACCAAATCAAATATAAAGGATATTGACTTGTTAGTTCCAAGGCTTTTTCACGACTGAGCTCCTACTGAGCTCGGGGTGCCGTGCGGCCGCCCCTCTTACTTCCTGACTTACGATCCGTTGCCATCCTGCCGTGCCACCGCGACACCCCTCCGGCGCCGTCCTTGCCCTCGCCGTCCTTCACGGCCATTCCTTCCGTCCTTGCAGGGCCGCAACGCCGTCGTTCCTAGCTCTTCCGCGCCACCTGCCGCCATTCGAAATATGGCGTGTCGATTCTGCCAATGGGCGTGCAGCACCGACTCGAGCCAAAAGTTAAAGGTGCGTTCGCGAGTGACCGTCGTCTCTCACCTGCGACAGGGCCTCCAGCTCATCTTCTTGAAGCTGCTCGGCCAGCAATTGATCAGCAACGGCGGCTCCACTCACGCCTCCGAAGTAAGTTACAGTCGAGTTCCAGCTGAACTGCATCGAGTCTGGTATGAACATACACCAATAGGCGTCCCGCCAGAAAGTAGCGTCCTGAAAATCAACGAACGCATCCAGCCACTTGTGCAATAACCGTCCCAGTCCTTCCTCGTGCTCGCGACGAGCTTCCAGAATGATCATTGGCGTTAACCAGACCGCCTCGTACATGGTCCACCACCGATCCGTCCGAGCGCGCCCTTGCACGATTGGTCCTCTCACATAGCGACGGTAACGCCGCATGCTCGCAGTTCCCAGCTTGGCCCACTTGTAAGTGAGGAAACTGATGGCCAGGAACGGTCGCGTCGACACTTGACGGAGCGGTGGGGTGATAATCCACACGAGCACACCACCCAGATCCCAGTGCAGCTCGCGCCAGAATGAACGAGCGAAGTCTGCACCGACCTCCCAAACGACCACTACCGTCGAGAGGGACCAGAGCACCACGTCCTTGATCCACTCCATCCGGACGAAGCAAGTTTCCAAATGCCTTCGTCAATACGACAAGGTGGACCGTGGAGGTCGACACCCGTCACCTCCGCACGGTGTGCCTCGCTATCTTCACCTCGTAGGACACGGCAGACCGTAGAAATCGACACTAGTCACCTCCGCACGGAATGTCCAGTTCGGGTTAATCAACGAGCTGAGAACACAAACTTCAGTCATCGACGGTTCGGTCTCGATGTTTCCATCAGGTCCCTTTCGCAGCTCTAGTCGCCAACGGTCAGAACCGTGTCGCCCAAGGCAACTTCAACCAGAAGGATCTAGACTCGAGTCTCCACCTGTCAAACCCAGAGACGGAGAAGGCTCAGTCGACCATTCTTCATTTCTCTCGCTGGCCCACACAAGTCCACGCTCCACGCCACGTTCAAGTCATCGTCCAGTTCGCCTGATCGGTTGGAACCCATCGCCGATCGGCTCAAGACCTTCGTCGAGGACGAGTCAGCTTCGCACCGGGTCAGAGCCGAAGTCAAGGCCAAAATCGTGCTCTGGTCCAGCATGCGCTCGGCAATCGCCGCCAACGCCTCGTCAGTAGGACTAGAAGCTTTGGATAGTCTCGCCCTCGCTGCCCTAGACGATGACACCAAGCTCCCCACTCTCGAGGAGACCGTGCATCTTCTACCACCACCGGACGCCCAAGAACCGAGCCAGGCCACTGACCATAGCCTCTTTCAGCACGAGCCTTCGCCAGCGCGCGCGTCCAAGCGTGCCGCGGCACGCAGAACCAGTAACGCCAAGCTCAAGTCTGCTAAGAAGCAAAAGAGGGCTATCAAGAGCCAGAAGCCCGAGTTCTCCTTCGATCTGCCGGACGGAACGCCCAAACGCATTCGTCATGATCTCGAGGACCTGGTGAAGACGGCCGCGCTTGAAGACAAGGCTCCGTTCCGTTCCGCCTACCCATGGAAGGGGCAGCGGGTCTGGTACGACCCCAAGGCGCACAAGGCTCTGCACCTGGCTCACTATCGCTGGTGGGTGAAGTACCGCCACGTCTTCTTCGCCTGCGCGCTGTACGCACCTACTGACAAGGCCGACACCCGCCGCAAGTCGAAGACCCTTGCCAACCAAGCGCGCCTCAAGTTCTGCAGTGAGAACATTGAGACCTTCGGCTGGTTCGAGTTCCTGCGCCTTTTGAAAACACAATCCACGGCATGCTCATGTGGCTTGGGGGCAAGGCGTCCAAGCACTCGGCCGACGCCAAGAACCACCGGGACGACGACGGTCCACCGCAAGAAGAACTCGCCGCGCTCCTCCGTCGCGACCGCGCTACGAGCGAGTCATTGGACGTGCGCTGAATATGCGTCGTATCGACGAAGACGGCTGCAGTTCCATTCGCGAACTGTTGGAGTGGTCGAACGCACTGGATCCGGCTCGCCCGCCTCATCTCCGCCTCTCCAACCGAGCTCTGGCCCGGATTGCTCTGGACGTCACTCAAGGACCACCTCCGAAGTCCGACTGGGTCGGCAACAAGTCACGCGGCGTCTAAAAGCCGCTTCTCACGGATTCGACCATCCGTTCCACGCAGGCCGAAGTTCTTAAGATTCTGAAGAAGAAGACATTCGTGGCCAAGGTCGTCGAGCGACCGTACAAGGGCTCCGAGAAGAGTGAGGACGACCCGACTTCGAGGATGACAACGGCGAGTTCACGGTGTTGCCTCCCGCTCCTCCTGTCACGGCTTCCGCTTCAGAGCAGGAAGACGACGACGGCTCCGATCACACCGGCCTCACAGAAGACTCGGACGAAGCGGGCGACGCCAAAAGAAGAAGAAGGACTCCGATTCCGACTTCGATCCGAATGACGAGGTCGCCGCCGATGACGAAGAGACCAAGGAGGACGGGGCCACCGACGAGCAAGCTGATCAAGCTGCGGCTGACGACGAAGACTCCAAGCCCGCGACTCCCAAATCTAAGTGACTCTTCGGCCACTTTTGAGGACGCTCCCCTCAAGTTCCATTTCTTTTCAGATTCCACTTGAGCGTCCTTTCACACTTAATTAATTTCAAAAATATCACCACGCAATTCCATCCGTTCCGTTCTTGAGTTCCAATCAATTGTTTTTGTCGCAACCGTTCCACGCGGCTCAAGAACGCCACCCCACGACCTACACCATCAATAAGTCGTCTTCGTCCACCTCAGCGTTGGCCTCTTCCAGGCGCGCGCTTCTCCTCAATTCAGGTAGACGGTTCTTCTTCCGATCCGACTGCTCGAAGGCAGTCACTAGCGCCTCATACTCAGGCATCAGCGCGGCCCGCGGAAGCCAGAAGGTCTCGTAGTTGGCAGCCAAGGCCAGATACTCCATAGTTCTGTTAGACCGTCGCTTGGTCACTACTTCCAACAGCGGGGAATCCACACCCGTGATGATAGGGTCTTCTTGGTTGAGGGTCAATCGTTCCGTGAAGCTAGAAGGCGGTAGGTCGGACTCTTCCTATGGCCCACCGTTCACGTCTTCACTGTCATTGGTCATACCGTCGGACACCTCATCCATGAATGGCCGCGTCCACCGGCCTCGGAAACGCTTGAGCCGATTCACGTTCACGGTAACGATCTTGTCCGGGTGCGTCGGGATGTCAATTCTGTAGGCGTTCTCCCCGAGTTTACCGAGAACACGATAGGGACCCTGCCAGGCAAGGGTCAACTTCTTCGTACGCTTCTCGCCTCGTCGTGCTCGGAAGAACTGGTACACCCAAACGGGGTCTCCATCCTCGAATAGCACTTCGCGCTGCCGATGTAATCGCTGTTCGTGTCGATCTTGAGCTTTCACCAGTTGCCTCTCGACAGCCCTCTTGAGTCCTTCATGGAACGGTACAGTTCCCGCCGGTACTGAGCTACTTCGTTGCTCTTCCACTTCTCGCCTAGGTTCAGGTAGGCGACGTCCAACGGGAGTATCGGATCTCGACCGTATATCGAGAAGAACGGCGTGTCTCCGAGCGCCTCGTGGTAAGCTGTTCGATATGCGAACAATACGCGAGGAAGGTAAAGATCCCAGTATGTCTGAGCCTCGCTTACGTACATCTTTAGCATCCCAATGAGCGTTCCGTTGAACCTCTCCACCAGACCCTGAGTGTGAGGGTGATATGCCGCACCAAACAATTTCTTAATTCCCTGAGTCGCGTAGAACGACTTTGCTAGATCGGAAATGAAGTTGGATCCACGGTCACTGAGTAGCCGAGAAGGCAAACCGTGTCTAGACACCACTCCGTTCACCATCGTGTGTACGAATGTCACGGTGTCCAACCGATCAACAGCGAAAGCTTCCGCCCACCGAGTAAAGTAGTCGACGAACACTAGCAGATACTTGTTGCCCTTGGCGGTCTCGATCAGAGGTCCAATAGCATCGACCGCGAGCAACGAGAACGGTCCGGTTAAGTCGGCCACCGGTATCCTCTGCATCAGTCTAGAACGCCACGGTCGGTGCCCTTTCCCGCTCCCACAGGTACTACATTCGCGGACGTACTCGGCCACATCTTTTCGCCAACCCGTCCAGAACCCATGCCTTCTCACTCGGTCCCGCGTCTTCGTCAACCCTGGGTGGGCCGACAGAATGTCAGTATGGCAGTAGAATAACACAGTTTCCACGTAGGATAGCGGTATCACAGGAACGGTCAGGGGCCGATCCGGTCCCACAGAGGCAGGTAGATGCACCGTACGCATTACAACTTCGTTTAGTACGGAGTACTTCGGCGCCATCTTCACGATTCGCGCTCTTAGGAAGGGATCCAGAGGTAGAGCGTGGTCCATCAAGAAAGCTTTTAGCGCACAAATCTAGGACACTTGCTGTCGCTCTTGTAAAACCGATCTCGATCCAACCCAAACACATCCAGTCTCGATGGGGGAAGGTCCGCAGGGGATCCTCCTCTGATTCTTGTTGCGTTGACTCAGTCTCGGGATCGGGATCTGATCCGTCGTCAGACTTGGTTTCTTCGTCTCCGTACTCGAAACCGGCACTGGCTGGAACAGTCCGCTCCCCGACTGAATCAGGAACGCGTCCTTCATTATCAGAGGTCATTCATGGTTCTCTGCGGATTCAGCAAGTCATTCATGGTTACAGCATCAGCTCGGTCCGCCGGAAGGCGCGACAATCCGTCCACATGCCCCATAGTCATGGTGCACCTTGAACGGTTAAGTTCGAGAGCTGCATAGCCCACCGTGCCAGCTTGGCATTGATCGTACGGTTCCCCGGGCTGAAGACCCACGTCAGAGCTTGATGATCCGTGTACAGATCAAATTCACGCTTGTCCAAGTAGCATCGGAACTTCCTCGTGGCCCAGACTATGCCCCAACACTCGATTTCAGATATGCCGTCCTGCTTCGTGATCCAATTCTTCTGTTACCGAGTCAGCAACTTGCTGGCATATGCCACGACACGGTTGCGACCGTCCACTTCTTGCATCAGACACGCTCCCACAGCATATCGTGACGAGTCGACAAACAACCTGAACCGCTTCTTCGCGTCAGGATACACCAGGATTGGCGGCGTGACAAGGGCTCGTTTGAGCTGGCGGAAAGCCGATTCACAATCCTCGTTCCAGATGAACGGCGCCTCCTTGACCTTCAACCGTTCCAACGGAGCCGAAATCAAAGCGTACTCCGGGGTGTACCGTCGGAAATAACTAGTGAGCCCCAAGAACGACCGTATTCCATGCAAGTCACGGGGCCGCTGTACATTCATCACTGCTTTCACTTTCTTCGGATTCGGCAGAATGCTGGAAGGAGTCACGATATGCCCTAGAAAGGCAACTTGGATCCGTCCCCAGTGGCACTTCTTCATTTTCAACTTAAATCCCGCCGTGTCAGGACCTGTTGTAACCATACCAGGTGCGAAGGTAAGTCCTAGCTGAAGATGACACAGTCGTCCAAGTATTCGCCACTTCAGTTCTACTAAGCCAGTCTCCATCAAGCGTTCGAAAGCGGGCACGGCATTACAGAGTTCAAATGGCATAACTAGCCACTCGTATAGACCGTACTTGCACGTGAACGCCGTCCTGGACACACTGTCAGCGTGTATCGGCACATTCCAATAGCCCGACGCAATGTCCATTGTTGAGAACAGTTGAGCCTCACCCAAGACGTCCAAAATGTCGTCAATCAAGGGCATCGGATAACAGTCTTTTACAGTGACCACGTTCAACCGTCGGTAGTCGATACAGAAACGGATCCCACCGTCCGGTTTCCGGATCATCAACACAGGACTAGCCCAGGGGCTGTTAGACGGGCGGATTAGACCCAGTTCTTCATACTGGTGAATCTCGGCCTCCATGACTTCTCCCTCAGCTAGCGACACACGGTAAGGTTGCTGCTTGATCGGTGAACTGTCCCCAGTGTCAATCTCAAAGTGCACCAGCGCCGTCCTCCCAGGCTTCTTCGAGGACTCGACAAACAGATTGCCAAAGCGGTCCAGCTCGGCCTGGAACTGTTTTGTCTGTTCCGTTGACAATTTCGACTCTGAAAAGTCAGCAGCCAGATCATTTCGTTTGTCGGGAGGGATGTTCGGCTTTGTAGCTTTGACCTTCTCGCCGGCCGACTCTACCTGTTCTTCAGCCAGAAGCGCAGCGACTTCTCCCTTTTCACCTTCTTCGGACGGAACGCTAGTTGTCCGTACCAGTTCCCAGGAGTAGACGGCATCTCGAAACCGAACGCTTCTACAGGGATAACGGAGGTGGCCGCAACAATCGTGCCTTTTCGGATCCAGTACTCGTCGGTGGAGGCGTTGCATATCTCCACTATGACCTTATTGTCCTCGACCGTTCCGACAGAGCGGGCCACACACAGGTTAGGCGGCAGACCTAAAGAGCCTTCAACCAAAACCGTCGCACCCTTCTCGACGTCACCAATAACATTCGTCATTACCAAAGCCTGCCCCTGTGGTGGAAGACGGATCGAGGCCGCCATGGTCGTCATGAAAGTCTCTTGCACAATAGTAATCCCTAGCGATAACACCTCGCCCGTACTCTTAAGCATCATCGTTCGCTCATTTACGTCGATCACGGCCTTGAAAGCGCTCAAAGCGTCCACTCCCAGTATAGCGTCGACGTGAAGGCGGTCATCCACGAGCACATGTAGCGAAATTTCAACCGATCCTAGCCTGATATGCAACCAGACACACCCACTGATACGTAGCTGATGACCGGATGAGCTCTTCACCCGACCGTCGTAAGGCTCCAGAGCTTTAGCGGCACGGCCCAGTCGCTTCATCACTCGTCGGTCGACTAGGCTCAAGGTCGCACCAGTATCAGCCAACATCTGCAAAGGTAAACAGTCGATGTAGCCGCTAGAGAGAGCTTCGAAGCTCCCACCGTGCACACTACTCGCCGTCCGCCTTCCACAATCTCAGGCACGTCCTAATCGACCTCAGCATCTTGGATACCAATGCCGAAGCCATTATGTAGGTCAACCGTGACCACCTCCACGAGTCCGGTCTTCACCGAAGAAGTAGGACGGTGAGGCTTAGGTCCTAACATATTCACGTAGTGCGTCACATCTTCATCGCACTCAGACCGAAAGTCTAGGTCTCCCAGTGCTTCAGCGTAGTCCTTATATAGAGTAGAACAGTCGAAACACACCGGCTTCCTTGCTTGTCGCCGACGACGACGCGTGGCGGCAGGAGTGGTTGATCGTCCAGTACTGTCAGAAAGCTTCCTCCAAATTCGGACAGCATTTTCAGCAAAGTAAGCTTCAACCCAGTCTAACACACGATTCCAATAGCTCCCTAGCAACCCACGTTCTGTCACCACACGGTCCGCAAACCAGCGTAGCCGTTCCCAGTTAATCTCAGGGCGACGGTCACGTACAGGAGTTACCTCAACGTCAGCCGATCTTTCAGGAGAGTCCGGGGCCAGAACCTCTTCCGCGAGAGCTTCAGATCTGGCCTCCTTCAGCATCCGGTATACTGCTTGTCGGGCTATAGACCGTGCTTCCTTTAGCCGGACCGTTCTGATACCAAATACCTAGGAATTGCGTCAACATGAGCCACAGGAGTGGCCTCTTCAGCACCGATTTCTAAAGTGGCCATGATGTTGTCGAACACGACGGCTTCAGCCTCCGTAGTATCGACTTCATCTGAGGTCCTTCCTTGGTCATCACTTTCCGTTTCAGAAGAGCTGGGTGAGGCCGCCGGCACCAGTGTAGGAGGCACGGAATCAGGCAGATTCGGTTCTCTCACGGATGGAGGCGTCTCGACCATGTTCGCCACTTGCTCCAGCACGGAGGTTGAAAAGTCACGGTTAGCTCTCTTGGCTTCAGCAGAATGCTCCAACGTGGCACGGAACCATTCTTGCCAATACTCGGGTGTAGTCGCACCACATGGCGACGCGTTTCTTGTCCGAGCTAGCACATCCGTATCCAAACCGAGAAACAGAGCCATCTCTTCCAAAGACGGTTCCTTCTCAGCCTCAGCGTTCTCCTTTACACGGCGCTGTAGTTCCTCCTCGTCCAACTGGTAGATCCGTTCTTCCTGTTCTTTGCCGTACTCCTCTTCCTCGACTGTAACGTCCTCACCAGCGAGCACACTAGCTTCTTGACCTGGAACGCATTTTTCCAAGGCGTCCAGCTCATCAACAGTGAACAAGCGGGCATAGGGAGATGGTTTAGTTTCCACCGGAACGTCAGTCGAGTTGTCCGTCTTCACTTCAGTAGTCGTGTTCATCCGTTCCGGCTCAGGCGGTACGGTCGTCGCATTTTCAGTTTCTTCCCAGCCCAAGAAGACGGTTTCGCCGAGATCTAGGTCGTCTAGACCGTCGTCGTCCGTCCACGCGGGTTCACTCAACTTCTTGGAGCGTAAGATGCTAGCGACCACAGGGTCATTCAAGGTCGGTACGGGTTCCGTAGTCAAGCTCCGGAGACGAGCGATTTTTCCGTATCGAGCTCGACCTTGAGACCGTATACTTCCGGAGGGTCTCCCATGGCATCCTCACCTTCGTCCACACGAGCCACAACATCTTCAGGCTCCTCATACTCGACAGGGTCCTCATTCATACCTTCGAGTTCTTCATCTTCCATCTCGACAGGCTCATCGTAATTGCCTTCGAGTTCATCACGGTCTTCCATCTCGACAGGCTCATCGTACTTGCCTTCGAGTTCATCACAGTCTTCCATCTCGACAGGCTCATCGTACTCGCCTTCGAGTTCATCACAGTGATGTTTGATCCATGGCTCCATCTCCTCGAACTCCTCCTCGTCTTCAATCACAGCAAGGCAGTCGCCCGAGTCATCATACTCGTCTTCATTCAAATCCATAATCACTTCACGCTCAACCAACATGTCGACAGTGTCATCTGTGTCATACCCCGCACCCTCATCGCCGCTCCACTCATTCTCAAACCGAAGGACCGTCCTCTTTTCTCTTTCCCGGTCACCACTCGAGTCACCCATTAGACCAGAGGAAGGAGTGACTCTCTCCTCCCCTTCCTCCTGCCCCCATCATTGACGAGGAGCGGGCGGAGGCTGCGCATCTTCGGCCCTTTCTCGAGCGATTTCGCGAAGAGCAGCAGTCTCGGCACAGTTGACGGCAATGTGGCCAGAGTCCCCACACCAGAAACAGCCACGAGAAGGACGGTTCCCTTGGCCTCCGCCACTCGTTCTATTTCCACGGTATGGTTCTTCGCATTCCGGGATAATATGTCCGAGTTGTCCACACCGTCGGCAAGTCATGTGTTGTCGAGGACAGTTGACACGACTGCACCCCTTTCGGTCACATCGTCCGCACACGCTTATTCCTTCACGAGTACGGTCATCTGCAGCCATACTGATACCACGGAATTGACGACCGTTTCCATGAGTTCCTCCAGTCGACGGTAGATGTTCTTGCACGGCAGAGACCGTAGGATCACGGTTCCGAGGCGAGCGTGGAGGTTGGTAGAGGTTACACTCCATCTGCTCTTGCCACTGCTGCTGTTTGCTCATGAAGTTCTGCATCTTCTCGGTCAGTGCGTCGACAGGGGAAGGTTCCACACCAGGTTTGCCCTTAGTGGCTTCGTCTTCGATAAACTCGTCGTCCTCTTCAATCGGGCGGTGCATGTCCTTGAACATTAGCCACTCGGACGCTTCAGGAATATCACACGCGGGACTTGAGTCGAGCGTCGCTAGCAGACGTTTGTTACGCATGCCCCGACGGAACAGTTGATATCTCATACGCGGGTCCGGATAGTCCAGGGACTCGCAGAGGTCCGATACACGGTCGCCCCATTCTTCCACAGACTCACCGCGTTCTCGTTTCGTCGTGTCCATAGTTGATCAGCCGTGCCACTCAAGAAGTGATTGTGGAACCGGAGCTTCGAGGTATCATACGTCTTGATACTCGAGTTTCCCCACCAGCGCTCAGCTTCTCGACCCTGTAGCTTCCGACGGAACACCAGCAACCGTGAACGGTCCGGTAGTCCTTCAGTATACGACGAGAAAGCGTCCCAGAAATCACGAGACTTCTCGACCGTAGTCGTGTCCGAGTAGAACATCGGCAGGACCTTCACAGCATTTGACACAAGACTCGACATCGCGAATGACTCAGGAGCACGGATGGTCGTTACCGGTCCTCTCCCACCATACCCAACTCCTGTCAGAGCCGGAGCAGACCGTCCAATAGGCGTAGGGGTGGTCGAGCACCCTTCCAGGACGAAGAAAGCTAGCTCGAGGCGGAGGAGCACTCCGACCAGGAGGCGGAGCACTTCTTCTCACAGACGTACTTCCAGGTGGCGGAGCACTGCTGTACCCGATCGGCGCACGTCGGGACAACGGAGCACCACGCGACGGAGGAGTCCCTCCGTATCCGACCAGCGCACTACGAACGGTACTCGCGGACGGCCTTGTCCCTTGGTTCACTCGGGGTGGCAGAACGTCCTCATGTGGCAGAGATTTTGTCCAGGCTGGAGGAGCCCTTCTTTAGAGCTGTAGTAGGCTGCTTCATACATGGGGTGCGGCGCCCCGAAAGACGACAACGGAGCCGCTCCATACGCAGGATAACCAGGCATCCCAGGGTGCGTATTTCCAGGTCCGCTCTGTCCGTCACTAGCACCGTATTCTCGTTTCACTCGCCAGTCCCAACCGATAGACGAGCGGCCGACACGACGGGTCTCTGGTCCAGTATAACGAGGAATGAATCCACTCGTTGACCGTTGAGGTGTCACCGGAGCGTCCTCTTTACAACGTTCGCATAGTCTTCAGCGTACGGCCTCCCAAATTGGTCGCCATACTGTTCCGCGTAGGCGTTATCGTAGTCCGTACCATACCCTTCAGCCTCTCTTGGCTCGTACGGTTCCAGGTAACGTTGTTGCTCAGCACGGCACTCCGATGGTTCACGCAAAACGTCAGCATCCGTACCGTTACCATGTTCACTCGTTTCCTCAGCGAGGTCGTCCACTTCTCCAACAGGATCGTCCACCTCGGTATTCTTTAACTCATCTTCGTAGGTTTCCCAGATGTCCCGTACCATGTCGTCACGCAAATCCCCACGACCATGGGCCGTACCGGCCAAACCAGACGGATCTTCAATACTTCTGCGACGGCTTCCAGCTCCCTTTCCGACGGAGCTCCTTCATCATTACCCTCGGGCCGTCGACTGGTCCGGCGACGCGCTTCGGACTCCAGTCTCTCCACTTCCGACCGTATCACGGTGGCCGGCTCCTCCACTTCATGGTCACCATCACGGTGAACCGTCTCACCATCAGTTTCATCATCGCGCACATCAGGCTGTCGCGGCATCTTCTCACATCAGGTCGTTCTTCACTAGACGACGCTCCTCAAGTCCGCTCTCGGACTGCTCACTGCTTACTCACGGACGACGCTGCTAGATCCCTCAGACGCTCGACTGTTCCCTCGCTCACTCACGGACGACGCTACTTGATCCCTCAGACGCTCGACCGTTCCACTTGACCGTACCCAGGCGACGCTCCGCCGAGACCGTTCTCAAAGGCCTTCCCGGGACGGTTCCTTCTCCAGCTTCGACTCGTGAGGCGGCACCAACGCGGGTCCTGGCGCGGCCGACTTCGTGCGGGACCCTGCCAAGCGCACGCTCACGAGTGTCGAAGGGAGGCTTCACGCGCTCCGGTCTCTCAGGGCACGCTGCTGCACGCCAAAGACGGTACCCTCTCCACCAAGTTGTCGCGAGCCGCCTTAGATAGGACGGTCTTCGAGGCGTATGGCAGGTAGCGCGGCGCAACTGAGAGTAGATTCAGACGCTAACCAAATCAAATATAAAGGATATTGACTTGTTAGTTCCAAGGCTTTTTCACGACTGAGCTCCTACTCGAGCTCGGGGCGTGCCGTGCGGCCGCCCCTCTTACTTCCTGACTTACGATCCGTTGCCATCCTGCCGTGCCACCGCGACACCCCTCCGGCGCCGTCCTTGTCCTTGCCCTTGTCCTTGCCCTCGCCGTCCTTCACGGCCATTCCTTCCGTCCTTGCAGCGCCGCAACGCCGTCGTTCCTTGCTCTTCCGTGCCACCTGCCGCCATTCGAAATATGGCGTGTCGATTCTGCCAATGGGCGTGCAGCATCGACTCGAGCCAAAAGTTAAAGGTGCGTTCGCGAGTGACCGTCGTCTCTCACCTGCGACAGGGCCTCCAGCTCATCTTCTTGAAGCTGCTCGGCCAGCAATTGATCAGCAACGGCGGCTCCACCAGCCGTACGGACTGCTTCGCCGCCCAGACGGTTGCCAGCGTTCCCACTCGGGGCAGCACCAGCTCAACAGCTCATCTCCAAATTTAATAAACCCTCAATACATGTCAATTTTTGCTTTTGGTCTGATTCCTCTCATAATGCAACTTCAACTTGCTAACTTTAGAGATTCCGACATTGTGGCTCAACATTCACGCAACATCTATGAAAGTTTCCTTCCAATTTTAACAATAGAAGCCGGCTCCATCGACCGCACTATATTCACTTTGCTATGTTGTAGCGGCTAGCTCTTACCCAGTATGTACAACCAGGATCGAACATGTTTAAGGCAACATGACTCGGACTCTGTCGAGCACATCCACATCGCCACGTCTACTTCCAGCCAGGTGGGGTTCTGTTGTCCGACAGAATTAGACATTTTCCACGCAAACTAGGAAGCTGCATGCACTATGTATCAACCTGAGTATCTTCCACGATAAAACCTAAATACAATTCACCACCCCTAATGTTCGTCTCCCTATGCTGGATCACCACGATTTTAAAATTCATTCTTCAAAAAAGTTTACAATATTTGGCATGGAAGCTAGTGCCGGTAGCTTCCAAAGGGCGGGCGAGGCTTTAGCCTGCTGTGAAAGCCTCAACCTGTAGAAACATGATGCCGGTACGTGTTTAACCCCAACATTCTCCAAGTTAAGGACAAATAAAAGGACCAAAGTTAGGGCCTTACCTTGGCCAGAGTTTTCATTAGAATTTTCTGGTATGTTCATATAGCACTATATTCGCTCTAAAAATGGTATGTCTTTCATTGTGTCCACTGTTGTCCATCTGATTGAAAATGTTAATTCAAAAATGTCCCTTTTAACATATAACTTTAGCGTTTTGTCCTTAATTCTAGTACAAACTTTCGAATTATCTTGCGTTGAGTAAGGGGTTTTAGCCTCGGATGCCTTCCTATTTTATCTCTGTTCTAAAGACAATTTGATATATCGGACACATCGCATACAGCGTGGATAAATCACCCTTTAAGACAAAAATGGGTAAGTCCAGTGTACTTAAAACTACACTGGACTTTCCCATTTTTTGTCCTAAAAGCGAATTTTGTCCTTAAATTAAGGACCAAAAATGTTGGGGTTAAACAAAGCGATTTCATTCGAATTTCTGAGCTCGCCCGGGCGCTAGCATGGAAGAAAAGCAGATAAACATTAACTCCATGATATCAATGCAGTTTGTCAATTTTTGTCAAGATATATTCACTCAATTTTTCAGCGAAATATAGTGTACAGTTGCAGTCTTTTCATTCGCTGCATTTTCAATTGTTTTGTCGGCTGAGAGTTATTCCTGTTTCAAAAGTAGATAGGTTTGTGGTTGAACTTCTGTCAAAGGGAAAATGCCCCCTTCATGGCCGTTTTCCTCTCAGGTTTTGGCACATGCATCAAGGGGGTCAAAATGTACCCTTTGTTCAGCGATTCCCGCAGGTATAAATTCCAATTTCAAACGAGAAAGGACGGCGTTTGGGAAATAACATGTATAAAACATACAATCAGGTCTGGGACAGCCAATCAAAGGACAGGAATAGATCTGGCGGATGGAATTTATTCCTTCCAAAACCTCGTTCCAAAATTGTAATAGTACCGTATTCCCCTGTTACAAGCGTCGATTAGTTACAAGTGTCACTTACTTTTAGCCAATAAAACAATAGGTATAATACCGGTATATTCGATATGATCGTCATATCTCCCTGGTCATACGGCAGACCAAGGCAAGTAAATCGATCGCCGTTTGCGCTTCCGCTACAAAAATTCGTGAGCAACGTCCTACAGGTATGGTGAACAGGTATGTTTCGTTGGTAGGTACTTTGTTAGTATTTGCGAGCTATTAAACTAGCATGTCTGAGATATGACCAAATATGTTGAGTTTAGTACGAGCCCTACCCCAGCCTGCTGATTGGTGACGCCTGTAACAGGGGAATACGGTATGCCATTTGACTATCAATCCCTGCCCATGACACCCTTCCCTAATTACGTAGGGTTTTAGGTTGCGTTGGCAGATTTTAAGCTGCTGCATATCCTTGATGCAACTTCATTAACGTTGCGCGTGAACGCAAAAACCTGCCTCTAAGTACAGTGCTACCCCTCGTTATGCGCACCTCGATAATCCAATACCGCGCCAAATCAGTTTAGAAATTATTGCAATTTTTTACCAAATCGCTGCATTATTTTTGTTCTATATCTAATCCCTCTAAAATCACTTTGCCGAACCCACTGCGCATAACGAGGGGTACCACTGTAACAATAGGCCAGAGCCCCTAGCTTACCATTTCCTATTTTTCACCAAATAACTGCACGCAATGCGCCTCCAGTACCAGATAAACCTATCAGTGATGTATGAATCGGTGCCAAATCACTGCAGCACGGCAATTTTGGCCTCCGGGGTGAAATTCTGGCCCTCCTCGTCATCGTAGTCATTCGTGATGAACGAAGTGGAGTATCCTACGAGCGTCAAGATGCAGCAAAGCTGAGCGGCAGCCCGCATTTGGCTCGTACCGAACGTCTTCTCGTCGTCGTAGAGCGTAGTGGACGTTGAGTTAAGGCGCATTGTCACCTCGCAGTATGTTTCTCCGAGACCCTTGTCGATGCAGTCGTCAATGGAGAGACGCTGCGACTGCGGCGCCACTGCCGTTCCGATCGGCATGTAGATGAGAACACCACAAAAAACAGTGAGAAGAAGATCACCTGAATCGTTAGCGTTTTCTTTCGCCTTTGGAGCTTGGCACCGATAGTCGAGCACGCGTTTTCCAGGTCCGTCTGTAAGCCAGTCAGACACTTGTACAGCTTGTAGCTCACAATGGTCTATTAAAGGTGAACAGTAAAAAATGTTAGAGCGCTGCAGTCATCACTGCTTGAAAACCACGTACGTTCGTGAAAACTGCGATGGCCTCAAGGTAGAAAAACCACTCGGCGCCGGCAGCGTGGAGCTCAG
Source organism: Phytophthora hibernalis (assembly GCA_012656075.1). Classification (NCBI taxonomy): domain Eukaryota; phylum Oomycota; class Peronosporomycetes; order Peronosporales; family Peronosporaceae; genus Phytophthora; species Phytophthora hibernalis. The sequence continues at coordinate 100,355 of JAAKBF010000290.1, read as the reverse complement.
AGTGTTTTGACGTGTCGAAGAAGGCCTGTCATAATGTAACAGAGATATCGTCAGCGAACGGAGACCTTCGGTGCTCGACACGAGTCTAATTGTCACGTACGAGAACGGGGAGACCTGGGTTCGCCAGTACACCGGCGATGAAGCTAATGGTCGACAGGACGCGGTAGGGCGTTGCTCCCTGGGGTAGCGCCGACATGTGGTAGCGCCAGTTGAACGTGTACGTGAACACGAGTAGCACGGCGACCAGCGTAAGGCCCGATCCGAACACGTAGTAGGCGGGATAGTCTGCAGCAACAGCAACATTGTCAGACGAAAGAGCACCAGCTCCACAGACGCAAGAAGAGCAGAGACGCACCTCGCCCCATGTCCGAGAGGAACGGCCACGTGAGTCCGCTCACCCAAATGTGGTTCGCCTTGACGATGATGACGCAACTAACGAGCGTAACGAGAACGCTGAGTGAGGCGCCCAGGGACATGCCGTGCGGAGAAAGCGGAGAAGCTGAACGGAGTCCATGGAGGTGAGGGCGAATTCTAGCAGATCGAACACTGACCCCCAGTAGCGGAGACCACACCAGCGCATCATTGGCTGGACTGTACTTGAGCTGAATACCTCCCATGCATGTTGAAAAAACCCCTGCTATGTGCACCGATTGACAGTCAAGAACGAAAATGAGCTTTGCAGCGAAAAATGCCTGAACATGTGCATACAGAGAACTCTGGCTAACTTAATACATGTACCACCAATGGACTCACTTCCTATTAAGTATAACAGGTTTATTATATAGTAGAGGAGCACCACAACCAGAATGATCTTGGGATGACTGATGTGTTGTTTCAGGAGTGGCTGCGCGAGCTTGACATGCATCAAGAACGGTGCAATATTGCCCTCCTACGTAACATTGTCCTGGAAACCAGCAGTTCAAGCCGTAATTGTCATTCAACTACAGATTTCGCCCTCACTTCTGACACCCATAACCTGTAAGTCACTTATATTATTATTTTCCAAAGGTAATAAGGCCACCTTCACACAATTTGAAATCCGCAAGTAAGAGAATCGGGAAGTGAGGTGCCGATGGCACTGGATACCACAAGTAACTCAAGCAACCGCACGTTCAAATGCCACGCAAACCTGCTCGGCCCATGATTAGCGCCATACTCAACAACACCACACGTATTATCGGTGACGCGTACTTAAGTACAGCGACGGGAACCGCTCAAGGTGTTGTCGCTGAAGCTGGAGCACCGCTTGACGCAATGGGTCAAAGAGTATGAAGACAAGAAGCGCTATCGCGCAAACAACTAGAGTGGGTGTACAGCAAGATGAAGCGCCATCAACCTACCGACAAGAAAGCCTACGCAGTCGATCAGCGGCGTTGTATGGAGTGGAGCGACACGATCTGGAAAGACAAGAAGAAGACGCGCACGATAAGCAACTTCTTCCCCGGCACTGGGGTTGTCTTTATTTGCATTAGCATGAACCATAGCACGTACGGAGACGAGAGCGTGACAGAGGCGCGTCTAGAAACCTTCTATAATAAATATCCCTTGGAAGTCATGACAGTAGTACTTCGGTCAGAAGTGAGGGCGAAATCTGTACCGCCCAACTACATCTCTCGTTTGCAACCGCCCGACGCTGGAATCATATCGGCGTTTAAGCGGCAGTTCGGATCGAGCATTAAGTTTGAAGTTTGACAAGTTAATTAAGCCTGACTACCGAGTAGGTGAATCGATAAGTGATTAAGTACACCAGGATATTAGAGAACAGACGTACTAAGTTGGCCAGGGTTCTCTGTATCGGATATTAATTCATACTTCCTCTGGCTGACTGGAGGCGTAGCATTAGGCTGGGAGGACAGTTGACTAAGATTTTTTTAAATTCTCTGAAATTTATTTCAGAGTATATCAGTGATCCGATTTTCCGATTTTCCGCTCAAAAAGCATATTTGCCAAAACTCAGAAAAATCAACAACTGCAACAGCTCAACAGCTCATAATAAACCCTCAAGAGCTGACAAAATTACATGTCAATTTCTGTTTTGGTCTGATTCTATAACGACGTGTACCCAAGTTACATAAAAGGGCCGGATGTCACTCTTTAGAGGCCATGGTACATGGTACCGGTTGGCTGTGAGCCAACCATGCACGCTCTACTATAGATGACTTAGAGTTTGTATGCTACAAGCTTAACTCAGCTATAAAATATATTCAGTCTTTATCTTGCTATGAAACCCGCAGACAGTTCCCTTAGGCCGGGAACTGTGAACTTACCGTTGACTGAGAGCCTTTGTTCTCTTACGCTTCCTCAAGGCAAGGTGACGTGTGACCCCGTCACACTTGGTAGCACATGTAGTCAATATCGCGCATACGCGGGTAGATTGAACTACCTGATCCTCTGTGACCTCAAGGAGTGAGTCACGATGGACCGCAGTGAGTTTCCTCACTTGAACGACTCGCAGTTCGAGTCAGTTCGGAAGAGATGTCCTCCGGGGCTTGGCATCGGCAACGCCAGCCGAGCAAGAAGAACGCGTGGCTGCGTTCGACGCGTACGAGCGTGAGCTCGTCGCGCATGTGCAGGTAAACCGGCAGTCCTCTAAGGACAAGCCGAAGCCGGTCCATCCGAAGCCTTTGCGGCTGAACGTGCCTCCGTTTGAAGGGAAGGAAGGTGAAAACTTTCACTTCTGGATCCTAGAGGTTGCGATCGCCATGCGGTCCGGTCTCATCTCGGATCAGGAACTTCGCGTTGCGTTCGCGTTGTCCAACCTTGGCGGTCGTGCCAAGAACTGGGTGTACACGCTGGAGACGACGTTTCCTGGATGCTTCGCATCCTGGGCACAGTTGTGCGAGCAGCTTCGAGCTGCTTTCCTTCCCACGAACGATGTCTTTCGTTAACGCTTACGCTTCCTTGCCTGTAAGCAAAGGAAACGTGAGTTGTATGAGTACGTACAAGAGATGCGCACGTTGGCGTCGTCTCTGGTTGGAAACCACTTGGTTGACGACGTCAAGACGACAGTCTTCATGGACGGATTGAACGTCGGTTATGCGCACACGCAGCTGTTCCGTGTGCACGAACCCACCATGGAGGAGGCGATTAAGCTCACCCTCCAAGAAGAGTACAGTCATAAGCAGGCTGGCACTTCAGTGGTTGCACCAGTTGTCGTCGCGGACAACGAGCCAGAGCCCATGAACTTGAGCTCTGCTGAGATGAGTTCGGTCCGCTGCTATATATGCGGCAGACTGGGACAACTACCAATGAGTGTGTCGCTCGACGGATTGGTAAAGAAATCATTCCCAAAAGCCCAAGGGCCTAGCGGTCGCTGGCGCAATTCGCGGCCGTCTGGCCAAGGATGCCCCGGTCACCAGTAGTGATGGGAAGACCCCAGGCTTCGTGACGGGTGCGCAGGCGGCGCGCACCGCGAAGGCTTTGCGGGTGAGGACTTTGTCTCTCGAGTTGGCGAAGATCAACGCTTGGTTGCTAATAGTACACCCGAGTGTACGGGGATGTGAATATCCCTTGGAAGTTTCGTTACCTGGGGCGTCAATTCATGTTGTACGCCGCCGGGGTATTGCGAACGCTCTGTGCGAGGGCAATGGCATTGGTCTGTCACAGGCTCGAATACCTGTACAACATTAAGCCGTACGTGGTTGCGAACACGTACGATGGGTACGCGGTGTCACGGACGCACGAACCTTGAGCCGTACGCGGTTATGAACACGTACGATGTCCATTTGGGTTTGCTGTGCCACGAACACGCGCACCCTGAGCCATTTGGCGCGGTAGGCCCTTAGGGGCTAGCCGGCCTCCTGGTACTGACAGAGCATTGGTGAGTAATGTTCCCACCTCTGTCCAGAACCAAGGCTCCCATGGACGCCGGTGGAATACCATGGAGGCCTCTGTTGCTACCGAACCTGCAACAAGACCAAGGGTATTGGATGTCTCCAGACCCGCGTGGGAAGATGCAATGCCAGTATCTTCCAGCGCACCAAGTCGTCGCCGTGCGGACATCGACGGAGTCCGTGAAGGACGACGTCCGTCTACAAGAGGGCGTGAGCCCACGTGAGACCGGAGAGGTCGAGACCGTGGCCAGCGCCGAAATCGCTAGCGGCACCTCTAGTGTGGGTAACATAGTTCCACACGGGCCGGTACAGAGCTCCAGACGCAGTACCAAGACAAGTTACGGATGTGGGTAACACATGACCACGCCAAGAGTCCCGACACGATGTCAGGACTGAAGCTCCATGAAGAAGCTCGGAGTCAACGAGACTCCTTCGGCGCCGCCACCAGAAGAATGCTATCACATCTTCGACGGCATGACTCACGTCCGGGTCTGTCCAATTGGAGGCCCTGCCGGGGATGTCGGATCTCTTGCATCTCGATGCTATGCAGATCGACAGGGCTCTATGCCCAGCATGTGTGCCTGCAACACCCGTAGCACACATCGCTGTCGGTCGTCGCGCCGTACGGGCTTCGACCGACGTCTTGTTGATAAGATCAACCGCAATGGTGAATTAAGTCCACGTGAGGACAATAAGGCCAAGACCGTGGCCAATGCCGAGGTGCGTTACGCAACCTCTAGTGTGGGTAACCAAGTACCACACGGAGTCAAACAGGACTCTTGAAGCCTCCATCAATACGCATCTGGACGTGGGTAACCAAGTTCCACGTCCGGATGACCGTCGACGACGCCGTCGCCGGCACATGTCGGGTCTGGTCTTGTATCAGACCGGAGTCGCTACGAACAATTCGGAGCAATGCTCCCCAAACATGGACTGCTCGGTGGCGTACCTTTCGGTGAGGCCGTACGTGAACGTGGTGTCGACTAACACAACGTCCCACCTCCCACTGGATCGGCACGTTCTGTGTCACTGGACACACGGTCGCTCAGATTAAAACTGAAGAGGAAGTCGCAGGTTGCGCTTCCTGTGTGGTGTATCATAGCTCCACACCTCAAGGCGGGTAACATAGTTCCGCATAGAGCCATTATAGCTCGGAGAGGTGAGGTCAGGATGATCTCACCTAGCGTGGGTTACATCGTTCCACGTCAAGTCGCGCGAACTCAAACTGCTAGCGGTCTGGCTGCATGTCAGCCGCGGTCGACAAGGTCGACCGGACACGGCTTTGGTCGTAAAGGGGAGAGGCTCGGAAATACCTTTCCTCCCGAGTCTCTGTTGAGACTAGTTTTCTCACGGAAGGTGTTGCTGGTACGGGCCAACAACTATGTGTGCAATACGTATACACGGACACGTACTCTGACCGAAAGGAAGACGAGTTATTACGTGGGTCGATGGAGGTCTTGTATATTACAAATATGTACGCTCCCTACCTACACTCATCGTCGTGCTCGCAGGCTTGTATGCTTGCGGCACTAATGATGGCCGTGGTACTTGCCGTACACGGCGTACCTCTGGTGTACGGGGTCCCGACCCTGTACGCCGACGTGGTCGTGGACCTGTTGGCGTACGCCTACGGGTCATTGAATCGTACGTCGATGTGTGTACGCCTACGTGAGCATGTACCTGTGCGCCTACATGATCATCGGCCCGCACGTCTACGTGGTCATCAACCCGTACGCCGACGTGGTCACGAACCTGTAGGCCCACGTCACGTGACCATGGACGCGTACGCGGTGATGGTCATCTAAATGACTGAGTGTCGTACAGGCTTGGTGTTGTACGCACGACCAGCGCCGGCAGCCGGCAGTGACGACATCGAGAGCAGCCGGAAGCAGTGAACGGTCAAGTGATGGGCAACACTCCCAACGAGCAACCCGATCTGGGGTACCAAGATCTAGCCAAGTCGCAGAGTATTGCGATCTTCGGGCAAGAGGTGCAGTTGCTGCATCCGAGTGGGAATGCATGAGTAAGTTAGGTTAGGAATAGCGAGCACTCGTGGATTTGCAGCAGAACAGAACAGTTGACGTGTCGGCGCGACACGTGCAGCTAAGCGTCAAATACATACCTTTTCGACGAAGCGTTTCGAGAAGCACGTGTGTACGGAGCAGTCCCCAAGTGTGAGAGAGGCGGGTATCTGCAGCCCCGTATAGTTGTCGGTAACCAGCCCGCGCCGCACTTCAGTAGGTCAAAAGAGGGTAATCAGCCCCCGGTAACCAGCCCCGGCCGAACGTTGTGAGCGACTAGGATTCGATTTTGGCGAGGAACCCCTACCCCACGGAAACCAAGGAACGTGTTGCGGCCTGTCATTAGTGTGAGTTAGCTTAGGTATATTTGTAGGACGGCCGTAGCAACAGCCACCGGACACTGTCTCCTAGCTAGGGACAAGACTGGCGGTGACGTGTGGGACGTATAACACACCCGAGTGCGATTGAGACGCGGAAGGCGCGAGAGGAAGGACAGAGCTTACTTGGTGGCCAAACAGGGGCCTTCCAGCGAGGCTTGGCTCAGTGGCACGAACCCAGACCATTTGAGACGAATGCAGAAGCCGGAGAGGGCGTAGTGGAGACAGAGAGGACGAGAACGGAAAGCGGTGCAGCAGTACGACAAGTGTCGCGTCGTCCTCCACGACGACACGGGCCTCGCCCGCCAGTCCAACGAACGCGAGTTCACAGACTGGCTGCACCACTTGGGGTACCCCTTGCCCGAGTTCACGGACTCGCCGTACCGTATCGACTGGCTGGCCCAACGGCGCCTCCGCTTCCGCATGGCGAAGTCCACCGTGGATGGCCAGTGGCGTAACCGATACCTCGAGCGCTCGAAGCCCACCCCGGGCATTATCCTCGAGGAGGTGGTGCAGAAGATCCAGAAGTCGTGGCAGTCGCAGCCGGTAGAACCGTTCAGTGTTCTTGGCGCGGTTAGCGCCGACCGGCTCCAGGGAGCGGTCATAAGCGGCCACGATGTCGGCGCAGACCTCCGAGAGACGGCTACCAGCCTCCCACGTGCGTTGATCCTCCGGATAGCCGCGCCACTTCACCAAGTATTGGTAGTGACCGCTACGCCCGCGGCGCCTCAGTATTCTCTCGACATGGAAGTAGAGAGCGCCCTCATTACCGATCAGTGGAGGCGGGGGACGCAACGGACGCGTCCACGGATCGGGACGCTCCGCGTCAGGTGTTGGCGGCGCGCGCTTCAGCGCATGTTGGTCATTCTGACCACACGAAGCTCGTGACTGCAGTGGAGGGTTGCCAACGGCTGTTGGGGTCGCAGAGGACTGACTTAGTGGCCCTGCGAGGGAACCTGCACTCCGTCGAGTCGACTGTGAGTCATTTGGCTCCAAGTGTGGTTCAGCTAGAACGCAGTGCGGGTGATCGCCAGCGGCAGGTCGATCGATCGAGCGAGGACCTTCGACAAGCGCTTTATCGATGCTCGGAGAGCGAGAGGGCCCTCGCGAATGACCGTGCTGAGCTTCACAAGCACTTTGGGTGGCTCCGCGACCTCTACTCTCGCGTTGAGGCGTTGGAGAGCCGTGCTCCTCCGACTGCTCCGCCCCTGCGGCTGCTCCTCCTGCTGCGACCGTTCCTCCGCCGGATATGATGCAGATGATGGCGAACGCGTTTCGCCACTTCGCGAATACGTCGGACTCTCAGAGTCATTCACCTCAGCCTGGTGATAAGGCTTAAGAAGTCCCACGTAGAACGTCGGGTGCGTGGCCATAGCCGACGGCAGATCCAATGTGTATGCGTTGCCATGGACTCCGATGACCGTGAACGACCCCACGAACCTTGGACGCAGCTTTGTGCTGCCCACCGTAGTGACCGCCTGCATAGGGAGGTTTTTAGCGTTTAAGATGACCTGGTCTCCAAGTTTAAACACATTCACGTTCCTTCGCCCTCGGCGATCACTGTTTTCCTTCTGTGTGTCTTGCGCGGCAGCCATAGCGTCCCGGACGCGTTGCCTTACGGCTTCACGAGTCTCGATGAACGCCAACAGGTTCCGTTTGACGGACGGACGCAGGCCTTTAAGGCCCCGCGGGTCTTCTGCGTCATCCTCTCCCCACTCAAACTAGAAGCCGGAGGTAACGACAGTGGCGCACGCGGATGGCGTAGCCCGTTAACGTAGAATGGGGTGAAACCCGTCGACGAATGCACAGCATTATGCAGCGCGAACTCAACCTGCGGCAGCAGCGTGCTCCACTTTGTGGGTTCTTCGGCGCAGACGCTGCGCAACCCATCCTCCAACACGCGGTTCACCCTCTCGGTTTGACCGTCTGTCTGCGGATGGTCCGCCGTGGACATATCCAATCTCGTTCCGAGAAGACGGAACAAGTGTTTCCAGAAGTGTGAGACGAAGCGGGGATCCCGATCACTCACGAACGCCTCCGGAAGGCCATTATGTAACGAAAGACATTGCCGACAAAGAGTTGAGCCGCTTGTGGCGCCGTCACACTCTTTTTCACTGCGGCTAGCCGCACCATCTTACTGAGACGGCAAACGAAGACCAAGATACCAGTGTGGCCGCGTTCATCTGCCGGAAGCTCGAAGATGAAGTCCATGCTCACCGAGCGCCAGCAATCGGCCGGCACCGGCAAGCTCATCAAGGGAGCCGATGACGAGGGAGCGAGTTTCACACGTTGGCACGTTTTGCACGTCTGCACGTACTTCCGAACCCACTTGCACATGTGAGGCCACCAGAAGTTGCGCACCACGGACGTGTACGTCATCTCACGTCCAAGATGGCCGCTGAGCGGCGTGTCGTGATCCTCGTAGAGAACGCGACGCCGCAAGTCCTCGTCGTTAGGAACGACTATGCGAGGCTCTTCGCCTTCATCGACTTGATAATAGAGAAAACCTTCGACCAGAGAGTAGCGGTGCAACCGCGAGCGCTGCCGCGCAGTTATCTTCACCGCTGCCTTCGGCGTACCGAGTGCTCTAACGAGATCGATCAGATCTTCGTCCTCGGCGTACGTCTCTCGCAGAAGCTCATAGAGTGGGGACTCGAGGTACTCGACGTGCGCCATCTCGTAGTCCGGACGTCGGGAAAGTGCGTCCGCGAGGACGTTCTGCTTTCCTGGCTTGTACTCCACCGTGAAGTTATACTCCGCGAAGAAGGAGAGCCACCGCGCCATGCGTTGGGAGAGATGAGGCGACGATGTCGCAGTCCGCAAGGACGCGTGGTCTGTGTAGATCACAAAGGGTTTACTGCCAAGCAGGTGTACCCGAAATTTCACCAGCGCGTACTTCATAGCGAGAAGTTCCTTGTCGTGGACCGGGTAGTTCTTCTCTGCCGCCTTTAGTTGGCGCGACTGGAAGGAGACCACTCGCTCTCTGCCATCGGCATCGACTTGCAGAAGCGCACAGCCAATGGCAAAGTCCGATGCATCGCATACTACACTGAACGGGCGATCGTCGTCTGGCAAAGCCAAGATCGTAGCGCTCTGCAAGCTTCTTTTGATAGACTCAAACGCTTGGTGAGCCTCGTCGTTCCACGACCATTCCGTGTCCTTCCTCAGGAGGTTGGTCAATGGCCGCGCCATCTCGGCATAATTGGCACTGTACTTGTGAAAGTAGTTGGCTAGGCCAAGCCACTTACGTAGGTCCTTCTGGGATACGGGAACCGGCCACTGCGCAATCGCGCAAACCTTCTCCGGATCCGCACGGATGCCATCCTTGCCAGGAAACATCCCAAGAAGGGAATCTCTTCGGCGCCGAAGATGCACTTGTTGATGTTCGCATACAAGCGATTCTCGCGCATGCACATCAAAACCTCGCGGAGGTGATCGATGTGAACCTCGACGGCCGTCTTGTCTTCTGAGACACGACTGTGCACGAAGGTATCATCGAAGTACGTCTGTGCGAACGCCCGCATCGGCCGAAAAAGTTGCGTCACCAGCCGATTGAACGTGGCCGGAGCGTTTGACAGCCCCTGGGGCATCACAAGCCACTCCCACAACATCCCACTGGGAGTACTCACCGCTGTGAGGGGTACGTCGGACTCGCGCATCAGCAGCTGATAATAGCCGTCGACCATGTCGAGTGCGCTGAAGAGAGTGCATCCTGCCATGTTGTTCTGCAACGCGTCCTTCCGAGGGATTGGCGTGGACGCCGGTATCGTCGCTGCATTCAACTTGTTGAACGCGTGCACCATGCGCAATTTACCGTTGGGGTGCTTTACGCAAAACGTCGGGGACGAGTGCGGCGACTTCGACTCGCGTACCATGCCCGCGGCATACTTGGCTGCGAAGAAGGCGTCGATTACGTCGACTTTCTCCTTCGGTAATGGCCACTGGCGAGTCGTGCAGTACTTGGTGCCCGGCACGAGATCGATTTCGTGTCGAACCCCCTATCCGGAGGCAACACCGACGGTGGGTCATCGCTGACGACATCCGAGAACTCCATCAGGAGAGGGTAGTACGGGTCCGACGGGTCCTTCAGGATGGCCGCGCCATACCTTTTCTGCCTCAATGAGGATCGCTCATCTTCCAGCACCTCCGGGTCCATGACCGAAGAGGTATTGAGCTCGACCGAGTCGTGTTCGCGGTGGATGAGAAGCATCTTCTCGAACTCGCCCGCCTTCAGCGAATCCAAAAATTCCACATATGAGAGCTCTTCCAACTCGAGTAGCTCCGCTACGGTAGGCAGGGGAGCCAGATTCACGCCTTCCTTGCGTTCTCCTGTGAGAACATCAAACACCACTGGTGTGGTCGCCTCACCCGATGAGACCGCCTCGCGGTATGAACTTGCAGCGGCTGACGCAGCCTCAACATCTTCCAACGTGGGAGTCCCTGTTTGGCCACTCTGTGTTGCTCGAGCTCCGGCTCCAGCGATTTGTCCTGCGCGAGCTGACCCAGCATCGACGCCTTGCGTATTGTGAGACCCTGCTCGACCACACTTCGTTGCGCGAGCACCGGCTCCAGCGACTTGTCCATCGCCGGCTCCACGGGCCTGACCGACGCTCTCGATCTTGAGAGATCCATGAGCCTCATCGTGAGACACACACGGAACCTTCGTACATTCTCCCACATCCACCGAAGGCTCTTGAGGTCTCGAAGATGCAAGGCACGCGGACGGCAACGCCGTAGGCAGATCGAGTACTTCAGTAGTACCTGCAAAGTGCCGTTAGCCGCGTGGCATGCGATGCTCGTGCACAAACCCGTCCGGGAAGAGGAGGGGACATGACCCGCCAGGGCTCTGTCCGCGAGGGGCTTGTGACTAGCACCGATGGTGCGACTTCTCCAGTCGATCCACGGCTCGTGCTTTGTCAACCAAGGCATGCCGAGGATAAGATCGTACCGATCATCCATGTCAAGGACAATGAACGGTTCGACTGAGTTGAAGTCGTCAAACTTGACGTTCAAGGATAGAAGAACCTTTCGCGTAGACACGATGGACCCAGTCGCCAGGCGCACAGATACATTGGTATTATTCTTAGATGCTTCCAAAGCACTAGCATACAATGCACGGTTCTTGGCCACGCTAGACTTCGTCGCGAAGTTGTAGGACACTCCCGAATCAATCAGGATCGTCAGCGGTTCGTCGTACCCTTTTACACTGGCCGTGACAACCACGAGGTTAGACCGCGCGGCGGCCACGGAGAGATACAACAGTGTCGTCCCAGGGACTTGCTCTCCAGGAGGCGGAGGTGGCAGAGCCACCGACCTCGAGGAGTAGCGAAGTCTCCCAGCAGGGCGTCCCGCACCTACTGGGAGTTGTCGTTTTCCGACCCCGCAGATTCGATCATGTTAAGGGACAGCAGAGCCGCCTTGGCCTTGCCTACCTTCCACGGGTTCGTTGGACAGTTCCAGCGGAAGTGGCCAAGCTGGTTGCTTCCAAAGCAACGACCACTCGCGCGTTGGTTACGCTGAGGTCGGGCCGACTCAGCCGACGAGATCTCCATGGGAGTGGGACCGTCGTTGACCGTGTCTGAGCGTCCTGCATACCCCTGCGCCGAGCGCACGCAATGATCTTCCAGCATGGCGACATGCACCGCATCGTTAAAGACGTCAGCTGTCTGCGGAAGAGCTCCGTCCGGACCGGACCCGGCTGAACGCCGTCCATGAAGACCGTCACCTTGACGTCCTCAGAGAGGGGAGCGCCAGCCATAGCGGCCTCGAGATTCTGCAGCTCCATGACGTAGTCTTGAAGCGTACGCTTTCCTTGCTTACAGCGCAAGAAGAGCGACCGATAGCGATAGGCCACATTGGCCAAGAGGAAAGTCGAGCGCAGCTCTTGTTCCATGAACGCCCACGAGGTGAAATACCCCGGAGACGACGTCTCTCGTGCCATCACCCATGCGCGCGCGCCCTCCCAGATTGGAAAGCGCGAATGCGACTTGGGCCCTGGATTCGTAGATCTGTCCAGTGCTCAGCGCTATCTCGATCTCTCGAATCCAGAAGACCAGACTGTCTGCTTCTTTGCCGTCAAATGTCGGCACCGACATTTTGACGGGCTTCGTTATTCCTTGTCGCGCAGCATACGGAGCAGAACCCGGAGGGATCACCTGCGCCGCACTATGTGCCTCAGCTCGCATTGTGTCGCGAGCAGCTTCCTGCTCTGTAGCGCTCACGTGGGCAACCAGCGACGACTCGTATTTGTCGAAGCGTTCCACGCGCGCCCTCTGCTGCTCCCCAGGCAGGTTGGGGAATCCAGTGAATGCTGCCTCGCCCAGGAGACTAACCCTCTTCTCCAGCGTAGCCCAGTGGGCATCTGAGAGGTGAGGAAAGTCCTGCCGGGACGGCAGCCGGCTCCCTGAGTCGTCCATTCTCAGAGAGATCTTGATTGTAGTAGTCCGCGCCGGTCGCGGAGGTGACTACAAGTGCTACCAGGTGTGACGGGGTCACACGCACCTGAGCTTTAGAGCAAGCGTTACCGCGCTAACCACAACAGACGCCTAGCGTTCCTGGTGTAAGCTTGCAAAGGCCTGGCCTTCCTGTCCAATATGGTACCGAGTACCAATTGACTTGTGAACTTCCGGGTTAGAGTTAAACTGATTTATATTAAGAACACTGTTGTAGTTCTAACTACTGCTAACTATCTGCATACTGAATCCCTGTCTAATCTGATCTGTTCTAATTGGGACCACCCATTTAGATGTACAGCTTTAATACAACTGACGTACCACTTAAGTACGACTGAAGTACGAATTAAGTCCTTGACGTGCCACACACCAAGCGTGTGACGGACACCAATGGTGTGGACCACATCACAGAGAACAATGGTCACCCCTGTCAAGTGGCCCCATTACAGGAAGTGTAAGTATGGAGAAGCAGAGGAGAAGAGGGTGTTGGACAAGCGGCCACGAGACAGCACCACGGCGTTGACGAACGAGGAGCTTGAGTCGAGAAGCAGGAGGATGACCACAAACCTGATACCGGAGATGGACGGAGAGAAGGAGATGGCTTGAGCAACTATGGCCTGGGCGAAAGAAAAGATGGGTTCAGCGGAAGGGCAATTGCCTGTGCACATGACGACCGTGGCTGAGGAGGGATCAGTGGTTGCGACGCGTGAAGTTGATCCCCTGGTGACTACGAAGACATGGTCGCGCGGTGTGACGCGACGAACGGAGCAGATGAGCGGTGGGGTACGGCAGCAGCCCGACGCCGGCAGCGACGAGCGGAAGGAGTTGTCGCAGCAGCCCATGGAGTCCTTGCTTCTGAAGTGCGGGAGCAGAGGGACAAGCGAGCCACGGTGCTACGCATGAGCGTGCAAAGGACGATTGCGGAGCTGCGAGAGCAAGAAGACTTGAAGCGACAAGGGCACGACCGACGAGGTGCACAAATAGCTGCTGCAGTCGTGCGGAAACTAGCGGCTGCTGTGAAGCCCGGCGTGGTGTCGGTGGTGACGCGAGTGCCGGACAAGTGGCGAAAGCTGGGAGTCCAGACGGATGAGGATTGGTGACGGCCGTACGGCGATACGCGGAGGACGTCCCGAGGGAGTTAGCCGAAGAAGGATCGCTGGCGGAGATGCGTACGGCCCGCAAGATAGCCTTGAAGGAGGCCAAACAATCCCGATTGGCGCGACGCGTGCGCAGGTTACAGCGAAGAAAACTTCAGGCCGAGCGACTGGAGGCCGCTACAGCAGCGGCGAAAGTCGACAAGAGGAAGCAGAAAACCAGCTACCACTACGCGAAACAGGGCTGCTATGGAGATGTGGAGCTAGAACCAGCGAGGATGGCCAGAAAGTGAGAGTGGCGCAGTTGCGTGCGGCTGGCAGTGGAAATCCAAGCTGCCTACCAACCGCCTTACTCGCGCTGACGCGCACGCGAACCCAGAAATGCCCCCGTGGACATTGCAGAAGGCTTCGGTGGAGGCACGAGCAAAGTGTTAGGCGTGTGGAGATTCGCCGCCACCACGAAGTACCAGCATAGGATTGTCGTGGGCGCGCTGCTCGTGGAAGGGCAGGGCGACGAATTATTTATTGATCGGCGAAGACTGGATGGTGGAGCATCAGGTGAAAATGGACTTCAGCAGCCGCGAATTGAAGTACCACGACGAGCACGGGCACAAATCGATTTTGCCATTCACCTGTCACGGTGTGTCAACATTGATGCAAGCAGGGCAAAGAAGGAAGGCGGTGGTTCGACTAGCGAAGACGGAGAAGCTAACTACGAACACGCACAGCATAGTGAAGGTGAAGGTGGATGCCGACGACGGCACTACGGGAATCTTCTTACCGAAGCCGAATACGAAGTGACACCTGCTGATGGCGCTGATCGTCGATACGGTCAAGAACGGGGTGGTAAACATGGTAGTGCTGAACGTGGAAGGACGGCGCGAGAAGTTGCCCGCCCGTGAAGCGTTGGGCACGTGGATCCCCACCGTAAAGGACATGCAAATCCTGTCAATGAACGGCGAATTGGAGAGAGAGCGAGTGACGAAATGGATACAAGAATTGAAGAAAGACGACGCCCGCCAACTCACTGATGAAGAAAAGCTGACATCGGCGAAATGGAGGGAGCTGACCGTGACTTAGTCATTGCGCTGCTCAGGCAGTATGCCGGAATTGTCGAAAAGAAGCCGCCGGGGTGCGTAGAACACCATATCAACACGGGCAATGCGGCTCCAATCATGCAGTGACGGCGTAGGGATGCGGTGTCGAAGAACGTCTTGATCGACAAAGAAGTCGACGAGATGCTCAACAACGATCGCAAAGGACCGCATCCACTTGCTCTTTGTCATCATCACCTCCATGCATCTTCCCAGAACCTTGTTGGCAGTCGGAGTGTCCCCATTAACTGGAGGCCGACTGCCGGTCGACCGAGAACTCGCGTCCTCGGCCATCGTCAGCGATCGGAGATCGCCGAGTCCATCTTCGTTGTCTTCGAGGGCTGGTTCAGGACCAGCCACTTCGTCCAACTCCTCGGTGAGGTTTCGCGCGAGCGACCTCACCCCTCCGCTACGTCCTACTGAGACGGTAGCGGCTTCCGAAACCTCGGACACCGCTGTCTCTTCTTCCAGGTATTCGTCTGCGTCATCTTCTTTGGCTTCAGAGTAGTCCATCCGCACGTCGAAGCTGTCCGAACGCTCGTTGATCGACTCCAAAGTACTTGGGGTCGCGAGTGTTGGACCGGACTTCACCGAACCCTCCGTGCGCTCTCCGCTCGACTTCATCGGCGTTTCTGGTACCGCTGACTTCACTCCTCTCGCCATCTCTCTTCTTCTTCTCTTGTCTTCTCTCGAATGCTCGTTAGGGTAAGAACCTATATACAACCAAGACACACAGAAAGTCACTCCCAATCCCGGGTCGCGGCACCAGTTGTCGTGTAGGATCACGTAGAAATTCTCACTACCAAATGGTATGAACCCCACCAACAACACTCGCTTCTCCTTGTCAGATCAACGAGCGTTGGATCAAACCTGAAGACCAGGAACGATCCCTTACGCCGGGTTGAATGTGAACCCTCTGTACACCTAGGTTGTATTAGGCCAACCCAATAACCTGCACCACTAGCCACGAGCGCGGGCTAGTATGCAATATTGCGCTTTCGCGCGAACCCCGCAGTCCCTCAGAAGGAAGGGCACCGGCTGTCAAGCCTAATACGGGTTTGCCGAGGTAAGACCTCGGCGGGTAGTAAATATGTATGGAACACTCGGTTCCACTATAATATATGGTGAACGACGCTTCTGGTCGCTCCCAACACTCGGCCACTCTAATCTCTTGGACTGGCCAGCAACAAACCCTCGGTTCAATGTACCTTGGGCTCGCTGACCAGCATCCCACAAGCCGAGCGTATCCAGACCTAAGATAAGCTATCTAGACTTACCGAAGACGGACTTGACCCTTGGTGACTTGGGGGAAGACTGCTGATTTATTTGTGCTAGTCCTATATCTAAATACAAATATCCAGTGTGAACAGATCCCAGTATATGATCCTGTACCCGGCTCTATATGACCGAGGGTACCAAACTGAAATGGGTACAAACGAGGGTTCGTACCCTCGGCCGGGAATTTATTATACCCGACCGAGGCCTCGGTCACTAAACTATCGTGGTCACTGTGGTGCGGGGAATGTACTCTGCCAATCAGGGCACACCGGTCACTTTCCTTCAGCAGGGGCAACCTTGCCGATTGGCGACCGAGCGCCTCAAAACTCAACACCACATAAGCATAACGAGGAATGGCTGGCCAATCAACCGCCAGCTGTAGAGCGACGACAATACCCGACGCGGCGCAAGATTCTATCTCGACCACTCAAGAATCAGATGTTCTCCACAGAGTCCCAGTTGAAGACGCTATGGCCAGATGCTAGAAGGTGGACTGGCGTTCTTTAATAGGAGCTGGTCAAGTCTGCACGTGTGATTACTCGAAGATGATCTAGCCGGCTTGGCGGTCGGCGTAGCGATGCAGCCACTGCATGTGGAGTGCCGGCTCCTATTGTTATAATTGAACGCAATTTTCAAAAGATGTTGCATGGATGTTGAGCTAGCACGCCATAGACAACACGCAGTTTTTTTTATTAGTTCTGGATATATATTAGTGATTGAGTGCGTTCGGCTCCTGTCGGTGTCGGGGTCTCTAAAGTTAGCAAGTTGAATTTGCGTAATGAGAGGAATCTGTGACGGGGTCACACATCACCTTGCCTTGAGGAAGCGTAAGAGAGCAAAGGCTCTCAGTGAACGATAAGTTCACAGTTTCCGGCCTAAGGGAACTGTCTGCGGATTTCATAGCAAGATAAAGACTGAATATATTTTTAGCTTGAGTTAAGCTTGTAGAGTAAGCTCTGTCCTTCCTCTCGCGCCTTCCGCGTCTCAATCGCACTCGGGTGTGTTATACGTCCCACACGTCACCGCCAGTCTTGTCCCTAGCTAGGAGACAGTGTCCGGTGGCTGTTGCTACGGCCGTCCTACAAATATACCTAAGCTAACTCACACTAATGACAGGCCGCAACACGTTCCTTGGTTTCCGTGGGGTAGGGGTTCCTCGCCAAAATCGAATCCTAGTCGCTCACAACGTTCGGCCGGGGCTGGTTACCGGGGGCTGATTACCCTCTTTTGACCTACTGAAGTGCGGCGCGGGCTGGTTACCGACAACTATACGGGGTTGCAGATACCCGCCTCTCTCACACTTGGGGACTGCTCCGTACACACGTGCTTCTCGAAACGCTTCGTCGAAAAGGTATGTATTTGACGCTTAGCTGCACGTGTCGCGCCGACACGTCAACTGTTCTGTTCTGCTGCAAATCCACGAGTGCCCGCTATTCCTAACCTAACTTACTCATGCATTCCCACTCGGATGCAGCAACTGCACCTCCTTGCCCGAAGATCGCAATACTCTGCGACTTGGCTAGATCTTGGCACCCCAGATCGGGTTGCTCGTTGGGAGTGTTGCCCATCACTTGACCGTCCACTGCTTCCGGCTGCTCTCGATGTCGTCACCGCCGGCTGCCGGCGCTGGTCGTGCGTACCACACCAAGTGAACTTCGTTCCCTTACTCTCTTCCCATTCCGCCGAATCGTCCTCGATTCGTTCGCTGCTCATCCTGTCTCGCTGTCCTTCGCCGGTGTCATGCCTCCTGCTGCTCCGCCCCCTGCTGTCAGTCCTGCTGCTCTGCATCCTGCCGTTCGTCCGCGCGCTCCATCGCTGTCTTCACGGCCAGCGTCTGAGGATTAATATCCCTTCGTTGTCGCTCGCCGTCCTCGCCTACGTCGCTTCCTTCATTTTCTTGCTCTTCACTGTGTTCACTGCGTACGCGTCCTTCTTGCCACAGCCGCTCATAATCTCGCTGATTGATCCAGAGTCGCTGGGGTTCTCCTGCGTGAGGTCCACCACCCACGCGCTGTACTTCAAACTCCAGTATGTATCGACCGACGCGTGTCCGATACCGCCGCCGTCGATGCTCGACAACGCCCTCATTCGGCTGTATCCGCTCGAGTCTTGGCTGCCGACCCGCGAGGATGTCCGCACCTCGTCGTCCGCGCCCGGCGAAGACGTACACGCGCGCTTCTTCACTCTCGGCCCTTGGTGATTCACTCAACCGACCTTGCTGCTGTCCTCTTGCGCGTCCTGCTTCATCCACTTCTTGATCAACTCCGCGCGCTGCTTCCACTGCGGCACCAGCACTTCCTTCTGGACAACGCTCGACACTGCGGAGCCCGCGTACTTGCCGTCTTCTTCGCCCGTGGTTATTGCCATCTCGTTCTGCTGCTTGCTGTCCGTCGTTGCCTCTACCTGCTGCTGTAATCTCGTCCGTTTCCCTCGTTGCCCTTGGGTTTGTATTCGCGCTGCCTTCAGTGGCAAGCGCTGTTTCTCTGGCGCGTGCTCGTACAGGGCTTTCGGCTCGTTCTTCGTTGTCTGCTTCGCGTCCGGGGCCGCTGTACGGTGCTCGCCTGATCTTGGCACGCGTTCGTCCTGCCACTGCGTCACTTGCGTCCGCTGGTGCTGGCCTGGCTCGCTTGCTTCCGGTCGTTGGTAAGGTGGGGTTCGCATCTTTGCTCTCTCTCGATCCTCACGTGTGCTACTGGTTCAGGCGGTGTTTGCTGCGGTTGACGATCTCATCCTTGCTGTCGTGCGTCCTGCTGTACTTGTGTCTGACCCGCCTGGCCGATTTCTGCTTGCTCTACCTCCTCCCTTGTCGCTCCCGTGGCTATTCCTTTCTCTCTCGCTGCTGCGTCGCTCACCACTGCGCTTTCCGTTGCCCTTCGAGTATCTCTGTCTGCTTCTATTCCGGGTCCTGCTTCATCTTTGTCTTCTGAGTCGATGTCCGCTGCCGATCGCCTCCTCCCGCAAGTCCAGTGCAATGTCTTTGGCCATCTGCTCGAGCAGATTCGATGGGTAGTTGTAAGTGAGCAGGAAAGAACAATGTGTGAAGAGCTCCTTTCCTGATTCGAGCATCTGCACCAAGTAGTTGTCGTAGCCCGATGCTTCAATGATCTTCCCACGGCCACGCCACCGATGCCCGAACTTCGTTATTCCAGGTCCGCGGGCGGGTCTGTACAGCCAGACGAGCTACCCTGGTCGGAACTCGCTCCGCTGCCGTACGTTCCGCTGATTGTAGTACATTGCTTGACGAGCTTGCTCCTTTGCAGTGAGATAGCAGCTAACTCACGAGCCTTCCTTAAATCCTGAATCAGCACTTCATGGTAGTCCTGTAATGATCTTCGTGGGTGCGCTAACCGACTCTTCCTCAGCAGCTCCGCCGGTGTCCGCAACTTCCTCCCATCATCAACTCGTTTGGTTGGAAGCCATGTGTTCCGTGTCTGGAAGAATGGTAAGCGTACAGCGCACTCGGAAGGAAATCGTCCCAATCGTCCTGCCCTTCGTTCACGTATAGAGACTATGTCTTTCCAGGTCCTGTGGAACCTCTCTACGAGCCCCAAAGATTCGGCCTGTATGGTACAGGTGGAGATTGCTTCGTCTGCATCAATTCAAGTAGCTCGGCCGTGGCCTTGCTGCCAAACTCCATAGCCCTGTCCATCATCACTTCGCGCATTGGGCCGAAGACTAACACGACCGTGTCCATGAGGAACCGCGCGATAGCCTTAGCCGTATGTTCACTTACAGCCGTCGCCACTGCATATCTCGTTGTGTACTCGACGGCGGCGATCACGTAACGGTTACCCCACCTGGGGACGGGCAGTGGTCCTGCTACGTCGATCGCCCACCGGTCGCCAACATCTCCGGTCCGAACGGGGCGCAGTGGTGGCACCACCGCTTGTCGTCGGGCTTTCCTTGATCCGCAGTCCTGGCACGCTGAGACCCAGCTGTGCACGGCCTCTCGCATGTGAGGCCACCAGTACATGCCCTATAGTCGTTCGTAAGTCCTTGGCCCTCGTAGATGCCCGGCCAAAATGCTGTCATGGGCCAGTAGATCGCTGGTAGGATGATTCTGCCTCCTTCTACTTCAGCCCGTACAAGCCCATCGTCATCACTATATACGTGCTGCCCTCGTTACGCACCCTTCTCCAGCAGTAACTGCACCATAACTGACTTGACTTGCTCTCGCTTGATGCCGTCGTCGGTGAACTGCACGACTCCCATCTCGGCACCTTCTACTCGTCGCACTACTGTCGTCTGCACCACATTTATGGCCGCTTTGTCAACTTCAACCTCCACTTCGTCGCCACTCTGCTCCTACTCGGCCACTAGTCGCCCGTCTTCGTCATCAGAGGTGGGTATCGCGCCTCCAGTCGTCGCCGTCACCTCTGTGCTCGTCTTCTGCTCGTTGCCTTCGTCTCCGTGCATCCGTCGGCCTCCATTGCTCTGTTTCTCCATAGTTACTGCCTGCTCCAGCATCTGCTGCACTGCTTTGCCGCTACTTGCCGTCGTCGATTCCTCCATTGCCACTGCGTCCTGGTTTGTGCCAAATGCCGCCCTCAACTGTTCCGCCACAAATTTCTTAACCGCAGCGTATATCGCTCCAGCTGTCACTTCGTCTTCTAATATCACTCGCTGCTCGTCCTGCTTTCCGATCGCAGGGTCGTCAGCTGTTCTGCTGTTCCCAACACCTTGTCCTCCGTCGACTGGCACCGGACTCCTCGATAAGACATCAGCGACGTGGTTTTCCTAACCAGGTCGGTACTGTATATCAAAGTCGTACTCCTGTAAAGTTAACGCCCACCTGTGTAGGCGTCCCGCAGGCTCCTTGGCTATCATCAGCAATTTCAGCGCTATATGATCCGTCACAATAGTAAACTTACGACCATAGAGATGCGGACGAAATAGTCGGACTGCCCACACAACGGCTAGGCATTCTAGTTCGGAAATGCTGTAGTTGCTGACGATAGGGCTGTTTACCTCGAATCATAAGCCACCGGCTGGTCGCCGTGGCCCTGATCTTGCGATAACACCGCTCCTAATCCCGCCTTTGACGCATCAGTAGTCAACTTAAAAGGTAGTCGGTAGTCCGGGTAGACTAGCACATGTTTCTGGCTTAACCAGGCCTTTGCCCAATTGAAAGCTTCTTCTTGCGGACTTCCTCACTTCCACTCGCTACTTTTCCGCAACAGACTCGTTAGTGGTGACATCTTCGCTCCAAAACCCGGTACAAATCTTCTATAGTAGCCAGCGAGAGCTACAAATCGCCGCACTTGCACGTCGTCCTCTGGTTTAGGAAAGTCGACAATAGACTTGATCAATGTGTCGGTTGGCTGGATGCCATCAGGGGTCGAACCATGCCCCAAGTACTCCATCTTTGTGGTGTCAAACGAGCATTTCGTCGCCTTCAAACTGAGACCAGCTTCGGCAAGTCTTTCAAGCACCACCGCCAATTTCACGACTTGCTGTGCCACAGTAGCCTTAGTGAAGATTACCACATCGGCTAAGTACACTAGACGGCAGATCCAGGTTAATCCACGTAATACACAGTCCATAAAGCGTTGAAAAGTGCTAGGGGCGTTGCACAGTCCGAACGGCATTCGTTGGAACTGGAACAACCCCGTCGTGTCGTAAATGCCGTCTTTGCCTTGTCTTACTCCGCCACTCCTAGCTGCCAATAGCCCGTGTGAAGATCTAAGCTCGTAAATCGCTGCGAGCCGTACAATGCCTCCAACGTCTCGTCCACCCTTGGAAGTGGATACACATCCTTCACCGTGATCGCGTTCAGCGAGCGGTAATCAATGCAAAATCTCACCGAGCCGTCCTTCTTGCGGACGATAACCACGGAGAAACCCTACGCGGTTCAATGAGTACGTTGTGCCGAGGACACGGTACAACTGTTCCGCGCTATGGGCTGTGAACCTCAAGCACTCCCCACCGAAGCCGACCTTCAAGGTTGGTCGATCGAATATGCCGCGCCTCGCTGCGTAAGTGAAAACAGACGCTTCGACGGTTTTTGGTGTGCCTGAGCCGGGCTCCAACCATCGGACGAGCCTCTCACGCACGACCGAGGAGACGGATCCATCGAGGGTCCCGCTACCGACAACTCCTGGGCGACAGCCAGAGAAGTCGGTCGGGACGGGTGTGTTCTCAGCGAAAGGGACCGCTTCGGCGTACTTTCAAGATTCGCACATGGTAACGCCTCGGTCAGCGGACCGTACCGAGCGATTGGTACAAGGCTCCGAGGGTACGCGGACCGCTCCGACGGCGGACCAAAGTACAGGTCGGACGACGGACCAACGCATCGATACGCACGACAAATCCTCGGACGATGATTCGTTCGACGTCGAAGACCAAAGGGGTGATGTGACTGGAGAATGGGCACGCCAAATCCGTGAGCTCAGCTCGATGGAGAGCGAGAGTCCCACACCGAGGCTTGAAATCGCCACGCACCTCCCGTTGGGTAACATCAAACCCTATATCGGCCTCCGAAACAAGAGCGAGAAGTCAATGCAATGGCTCCGAGCCTTCATCTATGAGATGAAGGGGACGCACACGCCACCGAATGAATGGTGTATGGCGTTCGACCTGAGCCTCCAAGATGACGCCCTGCATTGGTACCGGCAACTCCCGCGGAAGACGAGACGAACGTGGAAACTGTTGAGCGATGCGTTCATCAAGTACTACTGTTCCCGATTTAATCAATTGGCGAAAGCACGGTACTAATCAGCGAGGGATGAAGAGAAGGAGCATGTTTGCGACAATCTGAACCGGCTCAATGGAATGCCGAAGTACAATTCGAGCACGGCGGTCGCGAGGCCAAGGATCATGTTGAACACTTTCTCGATACGTGCAAAGACCGAGCTTGGAAGAGCGTCTGTGTCACGTGCGAGTCAAGAATATTCACGACCCGGAAGACATGATAAACGGTATCCTCCGACGCCGTGAGCGAAAAAGGGGACGCGAGTCCTCGGTGCGACGCCCCAAAGGCCAAGATGATAGTCGTCGCCGTGACGATGAACGCGCCGAGGATTCGCGGAATCCCTACCGGCGTGACCGAGATGATGGTCGTCGTCGGAAGATCGGTATCGGGATGACAACTGACGTCGAGATGATCGCCAATATCGACCGAGGATTACTCTAACTGATGCACTGACAGACATGGTCGCTGCGTTTAGGTGGACGGCTCGGTCGACCCGCGAGGGAACCTGCAGAGGTATCGAGTGGAGGTTATGATGATGCCGAGGGTTACGACCCGGAGTACTACTCTAGCAGGGGCGACCGAGGCTCGGATAGGTACTCGGACGACGAATATGCGTCGGATGAAGACCACGGTAATGTGGCTGCAGCGAATGATTCGGAGCGTCGCCACACCGCCGAGGGAACGTTTGCTTTGGCTGACAACCGCCGGCCGAGGATTGGGAATAACCAATACCCGCACGATCGAGACAACTGAGGTCTCGGCGAACGTGACGGTCGCCGCCAATATGGCCCGTGTGCCGCCGGTGGTGGACTCACATTCTGCACACTATTGTTTCAAGAGGTGCAAGATGTGCAAGCAAGTCCACGATGCGAGAAGATGCGAAGCATTCAACGAGCTGGCGACTCGTTTGAAGGCGAAGGTAGAGAAGAAAGACCTCTCGCCAGAACTTCAAGAATTGGTCTATGGGAGTCATTTAAACTAGGCAGCCCTCCAACTGAAACTGGTTGGTCCCAATCGGGCTGCCACAGTTAGCCGAGCCTGCGCTGGACGCCGACTATTTGTTTGCGTTCACGGGTTCGTGCAAACGGCCTGATGACTTGAATATGGATTATGTGAAATTGACGGAAATGGAGAAGAGATAGGCGCAAGCCTCGGTGAGAGAAGTGACGAGGCTGAAGATAGTTGTTCATCGTCAGCTAGCACCATGATTCTCCCGGACCGAGCGCCTCGTGGCAAGCTACAGAGCTATGCTGATGCTCGTCGAAAAGCTCCGCGTTCCGTCAAGCGAGGGAGTGCGTCGGCTACTCAATCGAAGGACTCGTAGAAGAAGCGAGTTGCCCCCAAGTCTTCTTGCCGAGCTGCCAAGAAAGCCAAGAACTCATCGAATGTTGATGATTCTGGTCCCAAGTCGTCGAGCAAGATTGTCCTGGCCCTCAGGCCGCCAAACCTAAGGCTTCAAAACCCAAAAAGGTTCGGGCCGTTGCTCCTGTCGCCAAGTCATCTCCGAAAGGCATGGCGCTGGCTTCCAGCAAGCGTTCGACGGGTTCGCACTTGTCAAAGTCATCCAAGAAGACTCCGAATACTCCTTCGCCGGGTCAGCCTTCGCCTACTCCTGGCACGGTGGAATTGCCAGCTCCGTTGCAGTTACCAATCACGACACTGCGCGCTCGTGCGGCACAGGCAGCGGTTGCGCGCGAGGCTCGAGAGACTCCTTCAATGCGTCAGACTCGCAACGTGGAGTTTTATCATTATGGGTCCGCTCGTTGCTGGGCGAAAATGTTGCCTTGTCGTTCCCCGGTCAAGATGCTAGATATCGGAGGCAAATCTAGTGTGGCGCAGACTCAACTACTCTCGACGGGCTTCAGAAGTGGATGGATGTGGTCAATCCGTCTCAACCATGCCAACAAGTTCTCGCCAAGATCCCGGAGACTCCAATTTTCGTCCCGGCGAGCGAGATTGACGCATCCCGCCAATGTCTGCATTCCAAGAAGAAGTCGGCGAAATCGTCGACTCTTTTGATTATCGTTTGCGATGCTTGGGCTCGTTTCTTGGGCGATAGTCGGGAATTCGACGAGTCGCAACTCCATGATTCTCGTACCAAGATTTTCGTGGCTCTCTGGGAGAGGAATCACTGGATCGTGGATTCAAGTGTCTTGTTGGGTTTACACCCAGAACTAACTCGAGGCTCGCCCGAGTCGGAGTTCGCCGCCATTCACGAGTTGTGGGCGGTGTACAATCTTGAGCGTAAGCGTCGAGGCGACCTGTTGCGGATCGTCGTGAAGTCCTATGAGGAAGCACTCCGGGCTGCAGTCAGTTCTCGCTCAGCTCGAGGCCCTTCGCCTAGTCTCGACTCCGAGCTCTATTTTGAGCCTACGGTACATATTCGTTGATCAGCCAGCCAATGTTCCCGTCTCGATCGAATTGGTTCGCTGAGCTCAAGGACTTGGACGTTCAAGTACCTTGGCGAGTGTGGTAGGTGATTCGTCCAGAGTTGCACCCATACAACACGTGTTTCCGTCCGCTCAATCCAGAGTTTTCAGTGTTTGCCCCGGGAATTTCCGTCGGCGACGTCGAGAGGGCCTTGCAGGAGGACACTGGTCCCAACGAGCCAGAGACACCTGTTTGTGACGAGAATGCTCAGTCTCCGGACGATCGTGTCGGTCTTCACAAATTTTCGACTAGGCCTAAGCAGTCGTTTCGCTGAGACTCCCAGTTCGCCCAGTTGCAGTTTTCGATGAGTCTTGGTAGTTATTTCTTTTTCTTCATGTTGTCCGTACTCATCCATTTCGTAATATCAAAAATATAAGTTGACGCAGTAGCTTTGGCTCACTCGACCTGCCTGCTTGTCTTCACAGGTCGGTGATATTTTGTCATATGCAATAGTTTTAACACTTGTCTGCAACTTGCACCATTTGCAGACGGTTTTCACGTTTCTTTTGTCGAAGATAGTCGAAGAGAAGACCTCCACACGATAAATTCGACAGTAGTTCCCAGCTGGGTTCGTCATAGCCTACCATTTTACCAGCCGGCGCTGGGCTCGGTCCGTACTCGTCGAGAGTGGCATTTCGTCCCTATGGATGGCTTCGACTTTATATCGACCAGTCCATTCGTCAGGTTCCCAACTGTCTTCTGGCAGCAGTTCCTCGTCAAAATCCAATCGATCGGTTTCGCTGAGCCCTTTGACTAGCGAAGTCGTAGGCCTTTCGCCGAGCTCGGTCACTTTCTTCAGTCTGGACACGTGGACTAATGGAAAGAACCGGTAGCCGCTCTTGTCTGGCAGCTCCAGCTCGTAGGCGAACTCCTCGATCTTCTGCTTGATCCGGAACGGGCCGTGTCATCGATGGGCTAACTTCTTCTTCAGGCCTGGTTTGACAAGCTCCATGAACAACCAGACTTGGTCTCCAATCTTGAACAGAGACTGTTTTGGCTCGGCGAGTCCGTCGCAATTGTTTGCTTCAGCTGTCTTTTTGCTCGTCGAGTCATTCGGTATGACTTTCTGCTCGCTCCGACTCAGCGAGTCGTTGTGTTCCTTTGCTCGCCGGGCTTTTTCTTTTAGCTGGTACTCTTAGGCTAGTTTGAGCGCTATTTCTCGTTGTCGGTTAGCTTCCCGACGCCATTTTGTGGCTTTCGCTGAGGTGGTTTGCTTCTCGGAGTCTTTCGAGACTCGGCGAATGGAGGATGTCATCGACTTGAGTGTTAATTGGGCGTCCCAACCGTGCACTAAGTAGAATGGCGTTTCTGGTCGCGTCGAATCCCTCGAATTGTTGATGGCATAGACTAGTTTCTCAGCGATGTCGTCCCAGTCAGATTGAAGAGGGTCTTCCACGTAGACACGCACCGTTTGTATCATGGTCTTCACACTGCGTTCCTGCTGTCCGTTCGCTTGTGGTCGGTAGCTCAGTGTAGCTCGAGACCTCGACTGCATCATCTCCGAGAAAGTCTGAAAGACTTCGCTCATACATCTTGGGTCTCGGTCGTGTCGGATGAGCGATGGTGCGCCAAATCGACGGAATATGCATTCTTCGAATGCTTTAGCTACTTCGAGTGCCCCAGTATCACCCATCGCCTTAGCGATGACAAACCCGGTGAAATGATTTTGGAATAACAGGAGAGCTGGGTTCCTCGCTGAGTCTTCGGCAAGGGTATAATGAAGTCCATCGACACAATCTGGAAAGGTCGATCGGACACGACGTTACCCGGCGAATGCTCTTGCTGGTGTTACAATCTTCACAGGCTTGCACGTGCTTGACCACATCGGCATACAGACCGATCCAATAGTAATCGGCCTTCACTCGGTAATAAGTCCTGACGATACCTTGATGTCCTCCTTCAATGGAGTTGTGGCAATTCGCCAAGATTTCGTCGATGAGTGTAGTTGGTACTACCATTCTTAGCTTCGTGTCCTGCTCGTCGGGTCTACCTCGCTCTCTGCGACGGCTCATGTAATATAGTAGGCCGTCCTCGTCGGGTCTACCTCGCTCTCTGCGACGGCTCATGTAATATAGTAGGCCGTCCTCGCTGAGTACAAATTATCGGCTACTTTGCCGCCGTCACCGGCTCTTCGCCGAGTGATCTCATCGAATTCACCTCGCAAATATTTCTTCAGGTCAGACCATCGACATTCGTCGTCTTGCGCCGTTGATATCCGGCCTCGTCGCTCAGCTTGGACCACTAGAGGGTTGAAGTCTTCAGCACTAGGCAGTTCCTGACATTCTGAGCAAGCTCTGCCCTGCTCTACTACTCGCTGAGCTTCCGGAGGATGGTACTCCATTTCGAACTCGTCGACAGGGCTATCTTTGTCGGGTTGACTCGGCAAATCGGACTCTACGGCACGTCGGGTGCTGGTTCGCTCGCTGGGTCTAGTTCTTCGTCTTCGGCGAATCGGACTCGGCGAACTGGTTGAGTTTGACTTCGAGTAATCGCTGAGACTTTAGGAGGGACTTCTTCTGCTTCCTTCGTCGGGCTTTCCTCGACGTACAGCTTTTCTTGTATCCGGTTCAACGTCTTTAACTCAGCTTTGCGGTCACCGCTAAGAACGACACGCCCAGCTTTCGCTTCCAGCGCTTCCGTGGCTGACGTATCCGCCGCTGAGTTGTAGCACCGGACTACATGGAGGTAGCGTACGGAGTTAATGCGATCGATGAGTTCCTTGTGGTGCGCTAACTGAATTTGCAACGTCTCCTTCCTGCATGCGATCACCCCCATGGATTTCTGGATTGCGAGCCTGGAATCGCCGACTATTATAAGGTCGGTGATGCCCCGGTCAAGGGCCGCGATTACGCCGTTATTCATTTCGGAGTACTCGGCGATATTGACCGTAGTTTCAAGAGGTGAGCACTCGCAGCGATCACAATGTCCCACATCGGAAACCGCCACAAGATCCACGAGCAACTACCATAGCCGCCATACTTCTCCGTCTTCGCCGACCCATCCAATGACAGGACGTATCCCTCAAAGTCGTGTGGCACGTGCGCATATAGCAATTCTGGGTCCAGGCGGACACTCGCCGAGTTCTTAGATGGTGGTGCAATGTGTGCTAACGACTCGTCGAGCCCAATGTGTGGAGTGCTAGAGGCTTGCAACAGCTGAGCGAATTCGATATCCCGCTCTCGCACTCGTTTAATTTTGAAGTGGTAAGGTGAGAGCAGGACGGCGTAGCTCACTGGTCGCCCGTACAATGTCTTCGACGAGAACACCCATTCTAAGGTGGAGAACTGGGTGTAAACATGAATTGTCTTGCCCGCCACCAGCTTATAGCATATCTTCAGCAATTGATACAACGCAAACACCTCTCGCACAGCTGGGTGGTAGTTGAATTCGTTCTCTTTCAGCACTCTGCCACAGAAACGGACTGGGTGCAGTTTCCCATCATCCATCTGCATCAGGATGCTACTCAACGCCCAGTCATTAGCAAAGACCATGACATGGACGTCTGTCGCTGAGTCGAAGTGCCTTAGGATAGGCGGTTCTGTCACCTTCCGCGTTAGCTCAGCGAATGAAGCTCTGGCGGTCGATAAGAAGCCTAATGTCGACACCATTCTTCTTCATGACAATAACGATGGGCGAGACCCGAGGGCTCTTTGAAAATAATACGAGCCTAGCCTGCTGGAGCAGAGCCTTCAAAAGCTCACAGAGTTTGCTCAAGTTCTTCAGCGGCACTCGCCGAGCTCTTTGCTTGATGGGTTCGTACCCTTGAAACATCAGTATCACAGACAACTCCGTACACCGGTGGTGGAAGCGCATTTCCGCTCGAGACCATGATACGTTCATGACGCTTCAAGGTTTCAATTAGCTTCCTTTGCTGCCGGACATCATGCGCCGGAGATATAACGTAGCTTTGTCGATAACGTCTCCGTCAAGTCAGGCAAGAAGACGAGCTCGTGAGCATAGTCTGTCAGGCTCTCATCATTCGACGAGTGTTGGAACCTGCCGAATTTTGATTCGTCCTCGAGCACGACTTCAGCCGTCGATAGGAGCGTCTCGAGTTCTTCATCAGCTGCGAGGAACCGAAGCCGAAGGTCTTCTGCTGGGTCCTTGTTTAACGGAGTGTCTGACACTTCCAACTCGTCACATTCGACGAGTCCTGGCTCCTTTAGCCTAGGAGTGTGTTTAACTGGGTCACGTTCGCCAGGGTCCCACTGGTCACCCCTGTCCATTTGGATATTGCATCGTTTCTGATGCCCTCGCTATGGACAGTGGTTATGGCCGAGTCTTGTTGGTCCAATGGCGGATGCTGCCATTGGCTTCCTCCCTTCCGTTGTGCCGATTAGAGAATCATCAGTTTGCTTCGCCGAGATGGTCGAATCGTCAAGCTGCGACGAGTCTCCTCAATGGCATTGGTCTGAGGTGCTTCTCCGCTCGCTGAGTTAGACACACCTGTCGCATCTTCCTCAAGAGTGACGACTTCTAGCGATTCACGGGTACCGTCCTTCTCTGGTTGGACGGGCTTGGTTTTATAGCCGTCGGTGTTGTGTACTGTGGCCCTTCGACAGCGGGAGACTGTCAGCTAAGCCCTCTTTCCTTAGGAATCGGTTGTCGAGAGCGCCTCGTAGGTTGGCACTTGCCAGTCGCGATATTTCGCTGAGTTCACCCGCACATGACCATCATCCCGAGGCAGTACGCAGTGGGGCATCCATTGAAACACTGGAAAGTGGGCTGGACACCAATGCCTCCCGTGGCCCTCCGATCACTTCACGACCGTACTCTGTGTCGTCTACATCTCACGACGACTTGATTAATGGCACCCCGGCCTCATCGGGCAGTTTGCCATTGAATTGTACAAGTCCAGCCTGATACCGGCTGGTATGATGAAGTCGGTACCTAAGATCAGGTCGACTCCGGCATAATGAGGCATGATCCACACCTTGAATTCGTAAACCACTTCCCACCCCAGCGTAACCTTAACGATTGCGCGAGAGGTTGTCGCCACCTTTGCCTTGGCGATTCCTTGGACATCGATCTTCATGTCGTTGTTGGTAAGTCGCTTCAGTCGCAATTTCTTAGCGAAGGCTTCGGTCACAGCCGACACGTTTGCTCCCGTATCCAACAAGATTTTTGTCCGTTCATCATTCACAGCTCCAATCACTAGAGCTCGCATTCACACTCGGCGATCGAATTTCCTCGATGACCACCATCCCAGTCGCTCCCAGGGAGCAACTTCCATCCCTTGGCTTGACCTATCGAAATCATCGGTCGCTGAGTCCTGTCCATACTTCCAATTGCTCGGTCTTCGTCTTCATTCGACTCGCCGAGCCCACTATTCTCGTCCACATCCGCTCGTCCGCTCTCTTCATCACTCTCATTCTCACTCCACTCGTCGGGCCGTTCCGCTTCCCCAACAAAAGCAAACACGTATTTCGCTTCGACTGCTGGTTCTACTGACTGTGGCAGCCCGTTGTAGTCCAACCCAGTCATGGTTGGCGAGCCCACTAGTTTAAATGGATCGACGGGTAGATGTCCTGAAAAACGTCGGGACAATGGACTTGTCGACTGACGTCTTAACGAACTTGGCGAGTTTCTCGAAGCGTCGGAAGAGTTCGCACTGGCCCACTTCGTGCATTTGTTTGCAGAACTTGAAGCGCGGCGACAGAAGTGTGCATGGTGACCTGCTGTTGCGCAGGCTCCACACGGGCCGTATGTCTTCCGCTCTCGAGGCCCGTCTCGGCGATTATCTTGTCCTTTGGGATGCGACGAGTTCTTCTGGTATCGGTTGGAGTCTCCAGGCGTATTACCGGCGTCGATGTAGTCCGAGTCTTCTTCAGAGTCTTGGTCGAGGACTTCGCTCGCATCGCTTTCTCCATTCGACGGGTCATAGAGGTCGGTATTTGCTGTAACTCGGCGAGTGTCGAGTGCCGCCCACAGGTCGTCGATCGACGCATCTTCCAGCGTAACTCGGCGATTGCTGTCTTCACCCTGTCGACCACGGCGTTCATCCTGCTGTTTCTTACAGTCGACTCGGCGATTTTGTTCTCCCTTCTTCTCAGCACATTTGGCGTCCTTACTTCGGCTTGTGCTCAGACGACCGCGTTGTTTCTTGCGCTTCGCACCGAGTAAGCGCTGGTTGATCACCTTTTCGACCTTCGTAATATCGCTGAGTCGTTGTGGGTACAGCAGATCCATGATGTCGTCGTCTCCGCAATTAAGCAGGAAATATTCGACGTGGTCGGCGGCGTCAGCTCCACCTTTTCGTACTGAATGTGGGCGGTTCGCGCGTAGCCATTCAGTCGCAGCAAGAAGTCGCAAACATGTTCATTCTCCCTGCGCCTCGCTGAGTAATAGCGGGCTCGCGCCGACTGGTCGAATTGCGAGCAGTATAGTCCAGGAAAGCCTCGCTGAGAATATTCCACTTTCGCTGAGTCTCTTTGGGAAGCTGTCGGAACCACCCCTGAGCAGCCTTGCCCAGACTCAGCGAGAATGGTTCACACCACTCATCGTACCGTTTACACGTCCCTTCATCTCGTAGATGAAGCGTTTGATCCATTGTGACGCATCTTCCGACCGGTAGCGCTTCCTGTCAAAGGTCGTGAGCTTCTCAAGCGGCGCGTGCGTCCTAATTTCCTAGACTTGTCCTCGGTCGCTTTCGGCCCCGTCGAAACTGAGCTGACGGGTATGGTCATGAGGCGACTCATCGACATTACGGTGCCCAGGGTAATCGTCTTCATCGCTGAGTTGATCTTCCCTCCAGGGCTGCGGCGTCCGATCGGATCAGGCGACGGAGCTCGGCGGCTTCTTCAGTAGTGATGAAATCTGCCATCGGGAGCCGAGCCGGCTAATCGCTGGCTTTCTTCGGAGTTTGCATGTGCGAGTCGGCGAAATACGGTGTTCCTCAGTGATCCGGAATACACCACACTTCTTTTCGGGTATCTTCGGCAACGGAACTTTCGCTGGGTCTTCACTCGGCTTAGGGATGACGTACGGCTCAGTGACGTACGGTTGTGGTGGAGCCACTTTGGTCTCGACGAGTTCTTCAGCTCGGCGAGCCTTGGGTAATTGTCCCTTTGGTTCACCTGGCATCCCGAACAAGTCTTTCAGCTTGCGCTTCCATCTCATCAGCTCGACGCCAACCGCGTGCACACTCCAAGATGTCAGCGCCGGTTTCGAAGGCTTATGGCCGCACCGGTATACCATCGCTTGGAGTATTATCACCGTGTCCTCGACGAGTTGGTCCATCGTTTGGCTATTGATGGGTTGACCCAATTCCTCGCTGAGTTGGGCCCACTTCGCTTGACACATGTACATCGGAGCGAACATGTTGATCCACCAACTGTTGGTCTTCATTTCTTCGACGAGTCAGACCAGGGACTTGGTGGCGCTGCTCGTGGACTTGGCGGCGCTGACCACGGACTCGGTGGTGGCGCTGCTCACGGACTTGGCGACACTGTTATCGGTCTTCGCGGCGGCACGGACAGCGGACTTGGTGGTAGCGCTGCTCACGGACTTGGTGGCGCTGCTTGTGGACTCACTGTCAGTGCTGCTGGTGGACTTCGCGTCGGCGCGGACAGCGGACTTGGTGGCGGCGGCGACGGCGGCAGGGCGACGGACGCGGTAACGGCGCAGCTCTCGGTTGTGGCGCAGCGTGAGCGGCGCTGCCTCTAAGTCCGCTGTCCGTGCCGCCGCGAAGACGAGAACAGTGTCGCCAGTACGTGAGCAGCGCCACCACCGAGTCCGTGGTCATCGCCGCCAAGTCCGCGAGCAGCACCACCAAGTCCATGGGCTACGCCACAACCAGAGCTGCGGCGTCCGTCGTCCGTGTCGCCGTCGCCGCCGCTACCAAGTCCACTGTCCGTGCCGCCGCGAAGACCAAGAACAGTGTCGAAAATTCCGTGAGCAGCGCCACCATCGAGTCCGTGAGCAGCACCACCCTAAGTCCATGGGCTGCGCCACGACCGAAAGCTGCGTCGTTACCGCGTCCGTCGCCCGTGTCGCCGCCGCCGCCACCACCAAGTCCGCTGTCTGCGCCGACGCGAAGTCCATCAGCAGCACTGGCAATGCGTCCACGAGCAGCGCCACCAAGTCCGTGGTCAGCGCCGCCGCGTCTGTCCATTGTTTTGCTGCTTAGTCTAAACGCAGCAAGCTCGTGGACAGAACTACTTCTTAGTCTGAACACTGCAAGCCCATGAGCACGACCGAGCCCAAGAGCAGCACCACCGACGACTCCGAGAGGAACACCACCAACAATCCCGTGCGAGGTAGGATCGCCACCTAGTTCGTCAGCAATTTGGCGAGCGACAGCAGGTCGCTGTACGATCTTGCGTCTAGGTCCATGTATGTCCTTCAACTTAGCGAGATTGGAGTGGCGCCGCTCGTTTCCTTTATCAGTAAAAAGCTCGTTCGGATAGTAGAACTGGTGGAGCTTATCCCAGCATCTTGACGTCGTCGACGGACACATCCATGGCATGGCGGGACGGTCGTGCACAATCCTGCACAGACACACCGTGTGTGAGGCAATAGTTTGTTACCTCAGTCGGATACCTCCCATTTGCATACAATGCAACGACGGCGCTTTCTGCTCTTCTCCGCATGAATTTGTCTAGACGACACTGATGTGCGCGCAGTCGTCGCGAGCACAGAAGCTTTACCCGTTGGCCGCTGAGATGACGGTGTGGCAACCTGGTCCGCTTCTTCGTCGTCAAGCATTTATCCGCTGTAAAACATGCGGCCGTCACTGGGTGCGTTCCTCCACTGCCCGTTCAAACGTTCTCCTACTAACTCCATCACAAAATTTCTGTGCGTGTCACGAGTCGTCAGCTCTGATTTAACCAACCGCCGCGTAAGATACGCGTTAGATCTCGCCATATCAATAAGCGCGAGGGTCAGCTTCTTGTGCCAGCGTTTGTAAGAATGACCATCCGCAGTAGAGAATCGTCCACGTATTTGGTCCAGCCTATCGACACCTTGCATATTGGTGTTGTACTGAGCGACGCACTCCGGGCTGGAAATGATTGTTTCTCACTGCCAATCATGCGGGTTACAGTAATAACATTTGTAGCGTCGGCATTAGAGACCAGATTGACAACATTTCCGTCGCACCATGACGCCGCCAACATGCTGTGGTCGTGCGAGACCGCCTGGCGATAGTCGCCACGCCGACTGCACTTAACTTTGTAAAGTACAGTTTACAAGAGCTCCTCGCGAAAGGGTTAATATATACTACTAGTAAGTACTACGTGGTATTTGTTACCGGTACTGTACGTTCGTAGTGGAGCGCAATAAAAAACTTTTAAAAATATTTCATTTTATTGTTTTTAATGTGTTCCATTGGGCCGCAATCCGGTTCGGAACACCGGATCGCGACCCGACCGACTTCCGAGCTGCTTCGGATCGCGATCCCAGTTCGCAACGGCCCTTAGGGCCGTTCCATGCAGTCCGGTCGCCAACGCTCCATACTCTCTCTTCATCCCGCGTGAAAATCGTTGTTTCGCCACCTAAAGCGCCGACAGCTTGATGGCCTGCTGCAGCGTGAAGGTCTGCCCGGCAGGAGCTTCTGCTGCTCGCTCACGCGGCCCGGCTCGACGCAGAGCATGGTGGGGTACTCTTCGTCTCCGAAGTCGCTCATG
This sequence comes from Phytophthora hibernalis, assembly GCA_012656075.1. Taxonomy (NCBI): domain Eukaryota; phylum Oomycota; class Peronosporomycetes; order Peronosporales; family Peronosporaceae; genus Phytophthora; species Phytophthora hibernalis. The sequence continues at coordinate 65,459 of JAAKBF010000290.1, read as the reverse complement.
CCCTTGGCCTTATCGATCCACGGGTTCCACACCACGACGTCGCTGTCTTGCGTCGTCAGCGAGGCCGCTCTTGATGAAAGCCTCCTTCTCAATGGTCACGACCTGCTCACGGCCGTCCGCGCGCTTCATGCGCACCACCACGGGGACGGCGCGTTGGCGTAGACACTGTCTGTCTCCTTGGCGAACCCCAGCGCGTCCCTCTCCTCGGTCTTCTGCTCACCAGCCACCTTGTCGTGGTACGTGAGGCTCTTGAGGCCTTCCACCACGACGCGTCCGTCTCGGACGTCGTCCGCCGACAGGTACGTGTGCAACAGCGCCTGGAAGGCGATCTCCTCGTCCGACTTGTTCTGGATGTGAAGGGACGTAGCCAGGGTATTGGCGAATAGCTTGACCTCGTACACAAGAGCCAGGTCGTGTGGGTACATGGTCTTCATGTCGTCCGACACGTCGAGGCTGAAGGTGGCGACGGTCGGGCTCTGGTCGTCGCCCACGGTCTGGTCCAGCTGGTTCAGCTTCCAGTGATGCACGCGCGCGAAGCCGTGGTTGGGAACCCCTCGGCGGCGCCGAACACGGGGAACACGAGCGGGATGCCCCCGCGGATGGGCTTGCTGCCGTCCAGTAGCGCCTTCTGCGACAGAAACAGCACGTTGCGCGCAGGCTCTTGGGCCGCGTAGAAGGACGTGACGGTGGCGCCGTACAGATGCACCTCGGCGCGGGATCCCGCGGGGTGGCGCAGCTCGATGACCGACTTCTTGGCGGCGCTCATGACAAGGGGATTAAAAGTGCAAATTGACGAACACGGGAAGATACCTTCCCGGCAGCGTCCTCCGATTAAATGAAAATAGATACGTAGTGTGATTGGACAATACTGTAGTTTGATAAACAGGGATAGGGCGAAGTTATTTAACCTACGTTTGGGATTCCGTTAGTTAACCTTCCAATTTGGGATATGGAGGTGAAGGTGGTTACGTGCTGGCTACGGCGCGCGCCGGTGGCTGGTTGTATTGCTGGTGTTGGGGGTATTGAGTGTGGGGTTATTGTCCTACCGCATGCCGTCGCTGTACTCGCTCTCTAGCTCACCATCGCAACTCTCCAAAATACCTCCGCGGTACATGTTTGTGCGGGCTATTGACAACGCGTTGCCACCACGACACGACCCAGCTAGAGCGTTGCAGAATCTTCGCTTCATTGTAGAACACGAACAGCTAGAAGACGAGGAATTGGTCACCTATTGGGTTCTGAATCGACTGGCCGATGAGCAGATGGCACTTCAGTCCCGAGAGCTGTTGACGGAGTTTGGCGCCCAGTTCATGGAGCTGCTATTGCACTTGGAGACGCAGTTGGGGCAGTGGACCAAGAACCAGAACTTGAACGCGGTGTACAGCAGCAAGAACCGATACGTGTTAGGGATCAACGTGGTACGCAATTTCATGCTGGATATCGCCAGAAAACGTGGGGCGAGGTGGTTAATGCCCTGGGATCAGACGTGCTTCTTAACGCGTGAAGCCTGGACGCAGATTAAACGCAATTTGGATGGAGCGGCACCGGATCAAAAAAGTACTTCGTGTCGTTCTTGGATAGACAGACGGAAGAGAATGATGTGATTTTCTCGCGTGATTTCAAGGCGAACCCGTGGGCGGAACCGCAGAATATCTTCCGAAACGGTAGCGTTGAGCGTTTCGACGGGCTACGTGCTTCGCTAGCTTAATGTCCGAAATTGAAGGGGAAAGCCCATCGACCGGGTATTGGCGCGAAATGCGGCGTGCTAAAGGTGTGATCAGCATGCTGGATATACTGGACGAACGAGTGGTACGAAAGGTGTTCGGCTATGGCTCCGACAAACTGCTCATTTACGACGAAGCCCCGATACAGAAATGCAAGAATAAGGCTGGAGCCGAAGAGGGCGAACAGGTTATTTCCGCACTTTTGAACAATGCCAACCGCGCTTTGCAAGTGACGTATCCGTGGACAATACTTCAAGGAACAAGTAACGAAGCCTTGGGTCGGAATCATGACCTTGCGGGTATTTACAAACTACTTTGATCACAGTTTGGGTGCACTTGATGTCGTCAACATAATTAGAGAAATGGCGTACAACACAACTGCGCTAGCCCCTGGGTTGGCGAATCACAGGCGAAAAGAAGTACAGTATGCAGACCAGGTTGATGCGTGGTGTTCAAATACGACCTTAATGAACGCAACCCTCGAGTATGCCGAGTCGTACCAAAAGCTACTTACAAACCCCGATCGAGGGCCTGACACAGGTATACGCCACACAGCCGTGATCCCAATGCATTTGGATGCTGTTCGTTTGCTTCACAAACACAACGCGTCAAACATGAATTGGCAGGCAAGATTATATTATGGACTCGACTGCTCCGTGATGGTCTTCAGACGGTATATGCGCGCGATACGTTCCTTTCATATCCCGGCTTTTTTTCTGTTGTACGATGTGCAAGTCGCTGCGTTGTCCAAAGCGGCAAGTGGGTATACATGGCAGTGCGTTGCAGTGCTTCAGCAGGCAGATGAAGCGCGGCTTTTCGCGAATAGTGCGGCAAGCTGTGGAGCACTGTCCTATCTTGCAGAAGCGACCATCGTGTGCATTGCTCGCGCGCCTCCAATCTGGCCCAAAAGTGTTTTCAGCTTATGAAATAAGTCGCTACCTGCTGCCGCCGTATCCTTTTCTGTCAACGATATCGTGAGTCGCAAGCTAGCAACTAATCGTTCACCACGGCGACCTACAGTATTTGACGTATTAAATTATGAATCCGATCAACGAAGCGGTAGTGCCGATGACAGCGGGAATCTAGGTTCAAACTAAGCTAACGATGCCCTAAACGACATGAGGTGATTGATTATAGTTTGTATTGCACGTTCAAACCACATTTTGCCATTCATTTACATGTTAACTGCAACTGCAGTGTCAAAACTTGTTTCGTTTTTCTCTTAGCGGACGGCCAATGCTAAATACGTGCGGAATCTTCCTTACCCACTCGGCTTGAATCAAGAATTACTACCGTCAAAAGAGCACAGTTCTCTGTTCCCTTTTCTCATCACCCAAACACCTCAAAACGCAGCTTGCACCTTACTTGCTCGTCGGCGCACTCTCCACTTGCTTTTGCTGAGCACTCGAGCTGGCCTCGCCCGATTCTTTGAGCTCCTTGTTCTTTTCTCCTGGGCCTTGCCGAACGCCGTTTGACCCACAGTTTCTCGAACTCGTCCGCCGAGCATTGCGAGCACATCGTGTGGTGCTCACCCTCGTCGTTGGCATTCTTGCGGTTCCAGATTGTCTTCACGCGCTTACCCAGCACCTCGCGCTCGTGCTCAGCCTTCAGACGACCCGATGAGTCCTCGTAGCGACGACGCGTGCTCATGACCTTGCGGCCGTTCTCGTCCACTACCGACGAGCTGCTGAACGAGTACGACGAGAACGCGCGCTGGTTCTCGCTCTCGGGCGTCTTAGCTTCGGTCTCTTTCTGGTGCTCCGTCGCGGGGAGGTCCTTGAAAAACTCCTCGTCCGAGCTGACGCCGGGCACGTTGCGCATGCTCATGGACAGCTGTGGTAGTGTGCTTGTATCCATCATGGACAGCTCCAGCATCGACATGGGGTGCCACATTGTCGGGCGAACGAGATCCACGACGAAAACATGGTCTTTTGGTCTTGCTTTTTGCTCTCCACTTAATCTCCGCGAAGCCAATTCGAGAATGAGCCCGAGCTGAGGAAAAGAAACCATGCAGCAAAGAAGCTCCGATCCCCGTCGCCCAATTCCCGCAACAACTTTCTCACAGTCTTCCCAGTCCAACGGCAGCATCGACCAACTGTAGAAAGGCAAGTTGAAGTGGCAATTCTCTGAAATTTATTTCAGCTCAAAACCCAAAAAATCAACACCAGCTCATCTCCAAATCTCATAAACCCTCAAGAACTGACAAAAATACATGTCAATTCTTTTATTAATTCTTCTTCTAAATTCTATTTATTCTTCTTCTTCTTCTTAGAATATTATTATTATTATTAAAATCTAGAAGCTGTTCTCTCACGGTAAGGCTGAGAGCCAATGGTGTGCATCCGCATTGTCACTATTGAATACATAGCATTGTCACCATTGAAGACATGCATCCCTACGGAAGCTTGAGTTTGAGAAGAACGTTTGTCCGATCGATCCTAAATCTGCCGATGGCCGAGGTGAACGAGAGCATCACGATCATACGTGAGGGTCGTGGAAGTTGCCGTGTTGTGCTTGAGAACTAGACAGCTTCTTGATTGTGGTGACTAAAAACTAAATAAAAATGCTCATTAGGTAGTACGCTACCTACCAGATTTCAATCAACGGACTCAGAGATTTATTTTCTGCCCTCCATGCTAAGAATCGAGAAACTTCGGCTTGTGGAATATAGGGTGGCATGGCCAATAGGTTCTGCAGCCGTTCCATTTCATCAACTGCTTCAAATTGGTGGCTTGAATTTAGCGATATACTCTTCGGTGAGCGTTTCAGTTAGCGTAAGTTTATCGAGTGCACTTGTTCTTGATAGTGCCACGTAAAATGTTTGCAGCGGGATACCACCTCTTCTTTCCAGTTTCGATACTGCAATACCAGCATGGCAAGTTTTGCCTTGCAATTTTTCTGTGGTGTACGCAAAAGCTGGAACCAACGCAAAATTGACAGACATTGATGCTTGCTTGTGATACGTGCCCGAGACTAGTTAGTTTGACTTGAGCTTTGAGAGGAGGTACACCAATTACACCAGGAGGCAAACCATCCACCAAGATGTCAGTGCAACTGTGAATGCAAACTAAAATAAGATCCGGTTGTATCACCGGCTTCTTCACCGTTGTTTCTCGAACTCGTGACGTAACACAAGCGTTTTCGCAAGGCAACGGTACAAAACCTACAATTGTTCCAAGCGTACCATTTGCGATTATATCAGCATCTCGCAGTTGTGGATGTTTTCGAGTAACCATAACACGCATCCCCACGAAGAAAAATAACTTCATTGGAATTCGATCCGTCTGATCGTCTCTTGCCCTAACATTTTTACAAAAGATTCGCTGTGAGCGCCGTGAAGGTTGTGCAACACATTCGTATAGTGGTAGTTTTGACTTTGCACTTGTGTCAAACACCATTTCGTGATCCACTGCAGCCCGCAGATCATTTGTGGCGACAAAGAGTGGGCGATAATACGTTGATGATAGTTGTTCTCCTTGTGAGCAAGAACTCAAAGCACGAACTCTTGTGTTGAGTAGCGCCATGTGTGCACTGGAAAGCCGCCCCCACCGCAGCTCTGTCAATATTACTGCGTAAGTTGTATCCACTCGTGCTCGCATGTTTTTGATCAGGAAGATGACAAAGTTGATGGCAGAATATACTTCATACCCGGCGTGTTAAGCGGGTGAATCCGTATCACGCCGCACCATGAAACCTGTTGATTAAATATTGGTTAGATGTGGAGACGTAATCCACATTAGACAAATTGAACGTACAAGGGCTTCCGCGTACTGGTGGCAATTGGAGGCAGTCACCACCAAGCATCGTGTGCTTCCACCCATATTTTTAGTCGATTTTGACATGGAACGGCTTGCCTGATCTGTGCTACCCAGCAGGCCTTCCTCCGCCATCGATATCTCGTCAATTATACCTGCTGATACTGAGTCTTCATCTCAAGGCTGGGAGATGAGTTTGACTGTCTTCCGTTGAGGCTTAAGTTGCGAGCGCTATGCATATTTTTCCCTCGGATATTCATCGCTGCGACCCCGGTAAACGCCATCGTTTCAACACTTCCAACACGGCCCCATAGTTCTGCAAGCTTTAGAATTGCGTGGATCACACTTGACTTACCGGTCCCCGCCTCGCCACCCAGATACGCGACTAGTTGTAGTTTAAGATCGTAAGGTTGGTCAGTAAAATCACTTGGGAAAATTGGTTCTGGGAGTTCATCATCGATTTCACGCAAGTATTCGAATAGGAGTCTAGTAGCCACTTCAAAGCTACGTGCTGCCAGAAATTTAGTTTTGTATGGTTGCGATACGATTGCTATCTTGGCAAACATTGGCAATTCATCCATTTGGTTTGTATCCGATTCGATCGGAGGAATCCATGGAATTGGGTGAAAGCATTCCTCCAGGTGGCTCAACCACGTTCGTGCCTCTGTAAAAGCTGCAATGGAATCGGTTGTTCCAGCCGTCAAAGATGCGTTTTGACCACGTGACTACGTTACAAGCTTTTGTAGATAGCTTGGAATATCAGTCTCAACACTAATCACCTCATGCTGTGGTGGGTAATTAGCACTCACACTGTCGACAACACTACGAAGATTAGGCGCAGCATCCAAACAGTAGTAGCCGATTCGAGCCATTGTGCCATATTACTATCAGAATCGAAGTCGGCCTGGACACCGGCCTCGGAGTCAATCACAGATGCGTCACTGTTGTCATCATCACTGCATTCCCCCGCACGCTAGCTGGCCGCAATAGCTCCTATTCTTGTGATTCACAAAGACTTTGATCTATCGCTTCGGCTCTAACTGCTGGAGGTCTTCGAGGCGCCTCCTGGCACCCAAGATCTCACTTGTGCGGTCCTCAGCTCCCGCAGCTCCTGGATCTCGGCAACTGCTCGCGGATTCGTCAACATCCGGTCGAATGTGCGCGATCTTTCTTACGAATGATGAAACCCATACTTGAGGTGTTGTTGGGGGACCCAAAGCACAAGCACCAAAGCGCGGAGGCGGGATCTTCGGCGTGGTACGAGATTTTGGTGCTGCAACTGAGACTCAACTCGCTGGCGACTTGCACGCTCACTTTGCTGTGTGGCTCTACGGATTCCCAGCGCTTTCAAAGGCGTACAAAGACGCAATGGAAATGAACACCACGTTTCAGTATCGAATTGTGTTACTAGCGGACATTGTTCTCTCCACTTAACCGCCTTGCATTGTGAGCGAGCTCATGCCCTAGCTATTTAGCAGAAGATTCTCTACAGCCAAATGTTCCACGTGTTGATGCCTTCCGGCGCACTGATGCTGGGGCATCTCCGCCAGCTACATCTCGGTACAACAGCTGCGACGTAATTTTCCGTGATAAAAACATCATTACCTTTGCCGATGAGCACCATTTGTAAGTCGACAGCAGTACAACCGATTTCGAGAAGTGTCGGCCACCTCAACCAACCACGACTGGGGTGTTGGCTACATCATTGCTGGTGCGAGATGAACAAGTTCATTACTGGAGCCACTGTAAAATCTGTTTTAAGGTAGGATCCAATATCTTGCTCAACTATTGCTTTCTAACTTCCATTGTAAATTATACAGTCAACGGTTCGGACTCCAAAAGGCAGTGTTGGCAGATTTTTTAAGCCCGAACAAGTTCATCTTGGTGCTACTACTGTAACAGTGGGGTACAGCCAAGGGGTACAGCGGCAGCAGGCGGCGAAGCAGCTGATGAGCTCTGTTTGGTAGCAATGCCACATTCGCTTGACTGATTACCTCTTCAGTCACACTCCCAGATTTAATCGCAATGTACGTTCCGGCCGAGTCTGGTGATACCATGAAGATGTAGCGGCCCAAACCGCTTTAACAGACCGATCAGGTCATGACGGCCTCGCATCGCATTCGGCCATTATTGGAGTCATAGACGGCAGACTCCGGCTCATGTAGGCCTTTTCTTAAATCCACTGAAGTTTTCTTTCGTGCACGGCGGCGACACCACTCGCCGGCACCTCTTGCATCTTGCGGCAGGGTCACTAAGTCAGTCCTTTGCGACTCCAAGAGCCGTTGTCAACCCTCCACTGCAGTCACGAGCTTCGTGTGGTCAGAATGGCCAACAGGCGCTGAAGCGCGCGCCGCCAACACCTGACGCGGAGCGTCCCCGATCCGTGGACGCGTCTGTTGTGTCCCCGCCTCCACTGATCGGTAATGAGGCGCAAGGAACGTGAATGTGTTTAAACTTGGGGACCAGGTCCTCTTAAACGCTAAAAACCTCCCTATGCAGGCGGTCACTACGGTGGGCAGCACAAAGCTGCGTCCACAGTTCGTGGGGCGAGTCTCTGGAGAGTTTGGAGCTTGGTACCTGTCGCGAACAACACTCAACTGAACCCCGGCGGGGGCGAACCGCAAAGGGAACCGACAGGAACCCTGCGCAAGCCCAACATCGCCGACCTGACTCGGCGAATTGTTGTGCTGTTGCGTGGAAGCCGAACTAACGACGTTTTCTGTGAATCACACCACCACACTGGCTTCATGGGAGCTGGATAGACTAGACGGATTCATATTGAATTTGAGTCGGCACTTGCTTCAAGTTTTGCACAAGTATTCGACATATCTCCTTGTCTGATTCGTTGAGACGGGACCTTGACGCTACATTGAAGGCGACATGAAGACTCCAAAACATCGAATTCATTTTCAATCCGATTCGACCAATCAACACTTGAGCATTTAGCTGCTTTCCACGATCACTAATCACGGCCACACTGGCCAAATTGATACCATCAGCGATACAGTTAGCGAAGAGCCAAGCAAAGTATCCGTAGTATGTAGGAGACTGTGATCCACCTCATTCAGTCGGGCCTCATTGACTAATTCAGTGGGTTGGTGCAGCCAGGTACTCACCTTGTATTCAGTTCATGTAAGCTGACAACTCATTTGAAGCGGTGAAGTCCGGGGTACCCGAAGGTAAACGATACATATATAAATTGCCACAAAGACATACGTCACACTGGGTGAGATTATCATTCAGTTGTTCTAGACATCCTCATTCAGAGAGGATCTGGGAGCGCTATACACCTCTGGACGAAAAAGGCGTTCACCCTCCTCGCCTCAATTCGGCCGTTGCACCTGAACGATCGGTATCTACTGGTCGAACGCAGGTCTTCAGAAACGCCTCGCACGCACGAGCATTTCAAATCCCTAGCTCATACTCACATATCAAATCAAGTAGATGTCTATGGTGTATCGCGTGCCACTTGCCGGGTCTGTTGTGCAGAGACGTAGGTGACGGTTAGGAACGTGGTCTTCTCATCCATTGCGGGTACGGCGACGTGCGCACGCTCGCTGTCGATGGTGGGGAAGACGTTCTTCGTATGAAGGCTAAATCTTCTGAAGGACGCTCACAGAGGGTAGAATTGCTTGCTGCGTCTGGTGCAAACTGCACCTTGTTGCTTTTCATACACGACACTGTGATGTCAGAAACCTGGCTAATGTCATGATTTCATGCGCTTATGTAGGTTTGGTGTGTCGACCAAACAAATTTTGGGTAGATGGCACAATAATATTCTCCAAGCATACGGCTGGGTTCCAAACACGGTCTCATTGGAAAAATCGTCGTTCTCTTTTCATAAAGATCCACTGTCCCCTCTCGTAGGGGTTTCGGATTCAGCTAGGGGTGTATTTCTAATGTCAACTTATCCGGTCGTGTATAATGCGACCCGAATGGGCCCATAAACTGATGAGTTGGATACAGAAGCACGACTATTGCAACACCAAGTCGGGGGCAGCATCACGGAGATTGCGCAAAAACTAGTTAGTGTTTCCTCTTCAAACTTCGCCAGTGTGCTGAGTATACCTTCGAATCAATGTGTAACGGGGTTACATGGAGGTTACGGTGTACCCACCTTCCTCTCCCTAAAGCAGTACTCAGTACTGGATATTTGATTAGATATCAGCAGATAGCTTCACAGTCACTGGTTGTATAGCTTGGCTTAACTATGCTAGATAGTGAGCCTTATACATTTTCAATGTAGGCGGCTTGGCCGCAAATAAGAACAAGAATACAGTTTACGTTTAGCACCGAAGTCATCATAAGTCTTTGGGTAAGACTTCATCGACTCTTGAGGCCTAGACATCGGATATCTCACAGGCCTGACTTGTTCTCGGATAGAACAAGGTTTTCAACCGTAACACTAACAGACTCGCTGACTCTACGTCTTCCTCTGACGCTAAAGACTACGGCAGCCCCGCCGCACTTGGTAGCCCTTGTAGTCAATCCTACACCGGAGTCTGAAAGACTGACTCTCTGTGAGGATGGACCAGTATGCGAACTTACCCCAAAACCAACAGGATGGGCTTAAAATTAATGTCCTTGTCGGACCTGAGGTATATCATCTTGCCTCGTAATGTCTGGATGCGATTAACGAGCGTCTGAACGCTTTATCAAGTTACGAGAATGACCGCGTCGGCGCCTCCGGCGTCCAGACCGATGTCGAACGGGTCTTTATGACCTAAACCACTTACGGTAAGTGTCAAGACGTTTGAAGGTAAGGAGGGCGAAAGCCTCCTGCTTTGGATCCATGAAGTCGAAATGACCATAGCATCTTCCATTATGCGAACGGATCAGCAGCGCGTGGCGCTGGAAGTTTCAAAGCTGAGCGAGCGAGCGCAAGAATGGGCACTTACGTGCTGAGCATCCGTCTATGCGACGTTCCCTACGTGGGAACAACTCAAACTTCAGCTGGCGCGAGTCTTCTCGCCTCCTCACCAGCGTACCGCGTGCAGTCACACTTCCTTGGGACTCGACAGGGTAAGAAGGAGTTGGTGGACTTCATCCAGGAGTTGCAAACTCTAATCGCCGGAATGGCTTCCGATCCTCTACCAGAGGTGGTCACTGTGACTGAATTGTCCAGAACGGAAGTCTTCCGTGTTCACCCTAACTCTTTCGAAGAGGCTGTGAACATGGCGTTGAACACTGAATTCAATCTCAAGTCGGCCCGCTTCGGATGAAGTGCACCATCTACGGCCTCGACGAATGGCCACGAGGCGATGGATCTTAGCTAATGAACAGAGCATGGGCATTCGTAGATGTTTCACATGTGGCGATGAGGTGTTGGGTTTTGGGACGCTCGGTCGCCAGTCGGAAAGGTTGTCCTTGCTGAGAGACAGTGACCGGCTTGATTGGCGGATTACATTCCCCGCGCCACAGTGACCACGATAGTTTAGTGACCGAGAGTCTAAACCCTCGTTTGTACCCATTTCAGTTTCGTACCCTCGGTCTTGTAGAGCCGGGAACAGGATCACATACGGGAATCTGTTCACACTGGATATTTGTATTTACGTATAGGACTAGCTATATGATTGGCTACAAAGGCTCTCAGAGCCATATATCAACAAAAAAATCAGCAGTCGTCCCCCCAAGTCACCAAGGGTTAAGTCCGTCTTCGGTAAGTCCAGATAGCTTATCTTAGGGTCTGGATACGCTCGGCTTGTGTGATGCTGGTCAGCGAGCCTAAGGTACATTGAACCGAGGGTTTGTTGCTGGTCAGTCCAAGAGATTAGAGTGGCCGAGTGTTGGGAGCGACCAGAAGCGTCGTTCACCATATATTATAGTGGAACCGAGTGTTCCATACATATTTTACTAGCCGCCGAGGTCTTACTTTGGCAAACCCGTATTAGGCTTGACAGCCGGTACCCTTTCTTCTGAGGGATTGGGGGGTCGCGCGGAAGCGCAATATTGCATCCTAGCCCTCGCTCGTGGCTAGTGGTGCAGGTTATGGGGTTGGCCTAATACAACCTAGGTGTACAAAGGGTTCACATCCAACCCGGCGTAAGGGATCGTTCCTGGTCTTCAGGTTTGACCCAACGCTCGTTGACCTGACAAGGGAAGCGAGTGTGGTTGGTGGGACTCATACCTTTCAGTAGTGAGAATTTCTGCGTGATCCTACACGACAACTGGTGCCGCGACCCGGGATTGGGAGCGACTTTCAGTGTGTCGTGGTTGTATATTGGGTTTATCCTAACAAGCATTTGAGAGAAGAAGGAGAAGAAAAGAGAAATGGCGAAAGGAGTGAAGTCAGCGGGACCAGAAGCGCCGATGAAGTCGAGCGGAGGGCACACCGAGGGTACGGTGAGGTCCGGTCCAACACTCGCGACCCCAAGTACTTTGGAGTCGATCAACGAGCGTTCGGACAGCTTCGACGAGCGGATGGACTACTCTGAAGCCAAAGAAGAAGATGAAGACGAATACCTGGAAGAAGCGACAGCGATGTCCGAGTTTCGGAAGCCGCTACCGTCTCAGCATGACGTAGCGGAGGGTGAGGTCACTCGCGCGAAACCTCACCGAGGAGTTGGACATAGTGGCTGGTTCTGAACCAGCTCACGAGAACAACGAAGATGGACTCGGCGATCTCCGATCGCTGACCATGACCGAGGACGCGAGTTCTCGGTCGACCGGCAGTCGGCCTCCAGTTAATGGGGACACTCCGACTGCCAACAAGTATTTGGGAAGATGCATGGAGGTGATGATGACGAAGAGCAAGTGGATGCGGGCCTTTGCGTCAAAATCAATTCGACAAGCTGTGTGGATGAAACCCTCGAATTGGTCGTCCCAGTGGGATCGTGGAGCATCCAGCAGGTGGCCGAGGACACAGATCAACTGTTCCACGCTATGGGTTGCGAGCCTCAAGCGCTACCTACGGAGGCCGACCTGCAAGGTTGGACGATCGAGGAAGCCGCGCTTTCATTACGTAAGTGAAAACAGAAGCTTCGGACGGTTTTTGGTGTGCCTGATCCGGGCTCCAACCATCGGACGAACCTCTCACGCACGACCGAGGGGGCGGATCCATCGAGGGTCCCGCTACGGACAACTCCTGGGCGTCAGCCAGAAAAGTTGGTCGGGACGGGTGTGTTCTCGGCGAAGGGGACCGCTTCGGCGTACTTTCAAGATTCGCACATGGTAACGCATCGATCAGCGGACCGTACCGAGCGGCTGGCAAAGGCCCCGAGAGTACACGGACTGCTCCGACATCGGGCCGAAGTATAGGTCGGACGACAAAGTGACGCTTCGATACGTACGATGACACCTCGAAGGACGACGCGGTCGACGTGGAAGACTAAGGGGAGACGTGACTGGAGAGTGGGTACGCCAAATCCGCGAGCTCAGCTCGATGGAAAACGAGAGTTCCATACCGAGGCTTGATATCCCCACGCACCTCCCGTTGGGTAACATCAAGCCCTATCTTGGCCTCCGAGAAAGAGCGAGAAGTCAATGCAATGGCTCCAAGCCTTCATCTATGAGATGAAGGGAACACATACGCCACCGAATGAATGGTGCATGGCGTTCGAGCTGAGCCTCCAAGATGGCACCCCGCATTGGTACCGGCAACTCCCGCGGAAGACGAGACGAACGTGGAAATTGTTGAGTGATGCGTTCATCAAGTACTACTGTTCCCGATTTAATCAATCGGCGAAAGCACGGTACTACTCGGCGAGGCGTGAAGAGAAGGAGCATGTTTGCGACTATCTGAACCGGCTCAATGGCTACGCCAGGAACGCCGGGGTACAATTTGAGCACGGCGTCCGTGGGGCCAAGGATCATGTTGAACACTTGCTCGATACGTGCGAAGACCGAGCCTTGGAACAGCGCCTGTGCCACGTGCGGGTCAAGAATATTCACGACCTGGAAGACACGATAAATGATATCCTCCGACGTCGCGAGCGGAAAAAGGGATGCGAGTCCTCGGTGCGACGACCCAAGGGCCAGGATGATAGTCGTCGCCGTGACGATGGACGCTCCGAGGATTCACGGAGCCCCTACCGACGTGACCGAGAGGATGGTTGTCGCCGGGAAGATCGGTATCGGTTTGACAACCGACGTCGAGACGATCGCCAATACCGACCGAGGATTACCCCGCTGAGGCACTGACAGACATGGTCGCTGCGTTGAACGTGGATGGCTCGGTCGACCGGCGAGGGAACCTGCAGAGGCATCGAGTGGAGGTTACGATGATACCGAGGGTTACGACCCGGAGTGCTACCCTAGCAATGGCGACCGAGGCACGGATATGTACTCGGACGACGAATATGCGTCGGATGAAGACCACGTTCATGTGGCTGCCGCGAATGATTCGGAGCGTCGCCACGCCGCCGAGGGAACGTTTGCTCGGGCTGACAACCGCCGACCGAGGGTCGGGAATAACCAATACCCGCACGACCGAGACAACCGAGGCCTCGGCGGACGTGATGGTCGCCCACAATATGGCCCGTGTGCCGCCGGTGGTGGACTCACACATTCTGCACACTATTGTTTCAAGAGGTGCAAGATGTGCAAGCAAGTCCACGATGCGGGAAGATGCGAAGCATTCAACGAGCTGGCGACTCGTTTGAAGGCGAAGGTAGAGAAGAAAGACCTCTCGCCAGAACTTCAAGAATTGGTCTATGGGAGTCATTTAAACTAGGCAGCCCTCCAACTGAAACTGGGTTGGTCCCAATCGGGCTGCCACAGCTAGCCGAGCATGCGCTGGACGCCGACTTTTTGTTTGCGTTCACTGGTTCGTGCAAACGGCCTGATGACTTGAATATGGATTATGTGAAATCGACGGAAAATGGAGAAGAGATAGGCGTAAGCCTCGGTGAGAGTGAAGTGAATGTGAAATGTGAAGAGGAAGCTACTGGTACGGTTACCGTGGCTTCAATCGCGAGTATGGCTGTGACCGAGCGCGAGCCCCAAAGTCTCGGCCAGGCAATCAAGTTGTTGTCTGGTGAGAGGATGGGGTGGTGGTTGTCCCAACGCTACGATAAGAGGAAGCGATTGCGTGCCATAGTAAACGGGGAAGTGGATGACTCGCGAACGAGGATTCTGCTCGACACCGTAGCGAATGTGAGCGTGATATCGGCTTCCTATGCAAAGAAACTACGCGTGCGGGAGGTTTCAGACCACGGCTACAATCGGCGAAGTACGACGAATGGCAAGTGCTAGCGTACGCCGAGTGTCGGGATGACACGTTGTTGAAGCGCGAAAGCAAGCTGTTCGAGCGGTGGTTAGCTAGTCAACCACCAGCAGTCGAGCGGCGGGAATATCCGACGTCTCGGAAGATTCTTTCCCGACCAATAACGCACCAAGATAGACATCGGGTGGGCCGTCTACAGAGTGTTGATGAGTGCCACGCGCAGCCGAGTGGGTGCGACCAACCGACAGTAACCGTTAGTCTGGCAACCTCGGACATGGTGGCTACAGACATTGAAGCCGAGGAATGTAGGGTTCAACCACGTCCGAATCCTCGGACAGTGGTGACGGTGATGTAATTACTGGTGAGGCACCGGAATCCGTGGTCACCGAAAGCTCGGAACCTCGTCTGGAGTCTGTGTTCGTAGCGCTTATGGCTGGTGTTTCCGCTGGCGCCGCTGTCGACATTGACGAGTGTGGCCGACCATGTGGCAAATGAAATGGAGTTGACCGACTACGCCCATGCGTTGGCATTCCTGCCTGACCTGACCAGACAGTTTTGGATTATACACGACCCCACATCGTGAACACAAAGGCCACATCCGAGCAACAACGAGCATTGATCAACGTGTTAAATAAGCACGAGCAGATCATGATTTCGAGCGGAAATGCTCTGCACCGCCAGCCTATGGCGTGGTATACGATATCGATGCATAGGGGCTAAACAGAGGGCTCGGCGTACACCGCTGAAACACCTGAAGAAGCTATACGAGTTACTGAAAGGCTTGTTGAAGGCTCGGTTGGTAGTCTTCTCGGACAACCCGTACACATCCCCGATTGTGATCGTGTTGAAGATGAACGGAGTTGATATTCGCCTGTGCAACGATTACAAGATGGTGAACGCAATCACCGCGATTATGGAGTATGCCATGCCGCTGGTCGACGATTTATTAACCGACCTGGAAGCCTGCTTGTGGCTCTGCTCTTTAGAAGCTGCTAGCGGATTCTGGGCAATAATGATGACGATGAGAGCTCGGAAAATCTCGGCCTTCGTTTGTGCACTCGGCCACTTTGAGTGGCGGCGTATGCCTTTTGGCCTGAAGAACGCGCCGATGATTTACCAACGACTGATTGATAACGCTCTATGGGGTTCGTTCGGCACAAGGGGGTTGGACCCAATTCTCTGAGTTGATGCGGTCGGCTGAAGCAGCCGCTGAGGCCGCAAGAACAGGGGTGACCAACGGTTATGCACGACTGTCCGAGGTTTCGACACCTTTTCCGACCAAATTCGAGGCCGACCGCGAGTCCTCGGCGACGCTCGACGCTGTGACCCAATTGGTGAACAGCCCTGTCGCGGATATGTTCTCCACAGGGAAGCAGATGAATCCTAGTTGGCGCCAGTGTTCGATCGGCGGTCGTTCGTTGACGATATTTATTTCGGCTCCGAGACTTTTGACTCTTGTCTAGCCACTCTGGACCGCGTGCTTGAACGGTTTGGTGAGCGTTGAAAAGGCCGAGTGGATTTCCTGTCGCATGAAGTGTCGGTCGGCATTCAGGCCGATCCAAAGAAGTTGAAGATCGTGACGGAGATGCCGTTCCCCTCATCGAAGAAAGGAATGCAGTCATTCCTCGGTGCGTTGAACTATTACAGCAGATTCATCCAAGACTTTGCAGTCTACGGAGCCGCCCTGTACCAACTCAAGGATGAGGATTTTACACCGGCCGGGAACTCATCCGCGGCCATCGAAGCTTCGCGATGCTACAACAGAAGGTTGCAGACGCGCCGATACTACGACATTTTGATCGAGCTAAAGAGGTGCACGTGACGTTATTTGCTAACGAGTGGGCTCTGAGTTCCACTCTGATGCAGTATCATGACGACAAGTTACACCCTGTGCGGTTCTGCGGCCGTGTACTGAAGGACGCAGAGATGAATTATCACCCGGCGAGAAGGTGGTGTTGGCCTTGTTGTTACTGTTGAAAGTGTGTTACACCCAGCTGGTCGGATGGACTATCCATGTCTACACTCGGTTCTCGACACTGGAGTGGGTACATAAGTCGAAGACATTGTTCGGTCGTACGACCCACTTCGCGGTCATGTTGTCCCCGTGGCACCTGAAGGTCAACCGAGTCCAGGAACGCGATTGTGTTTTTGCTCAGCTACTACAAGCTGGGCTTACCAGCTTTGTTGAACTGGAAGACTCGCAAGCCTCGGTGACGCCACCGTCATGAGGGTCGCCGACCGCTCGAATGAATCCACACTTGCTGTACGCATGCCTACCGAGGACTTACAATGGCTTGGTGATGTCTTTTGATGGCTCAGCCAAGACGGAGAAGAATGGCGGGTATGGTAGTTGCTCATGGATTTTATGGAAATTGCCAGAATGGACGGTAGTGACGGCTGCGAGTGCTTATCTCGAGACAACCACAGTAACCCTCGCTGAGTACGCAGGTATGAACAATGGTGTCTTGACAGCGCTGGAGCACGGCACCGAGGATTTAATTGTGGTGGGAGACTCGAGACTCGCAATCCAGCAGTCCCTAGGGGTGATGGCCTGTCGGTAGGAAACTCTGATGGCCCAACTCAACCACCACCGAGAACTCACAGCCAAGGTTCGATCGGTAAAATATCTCCACGTGATACGAGAGTTCAATGCAGCTGCAGACTCGTTAGCTACAGAAGCTCTCAACAACAAACAGTCCAGCGTGGTTTCGGCCGAAACCAGGAAAACGGAGTTAGTCGAGCTCAACCGAATCGACGAAGTCATCTCCCGAGGTCGCCACGCCAACATTCGGCGAAGCGGCCACCGACGAGAGCGTCGGTCAACTTAGCCCGGACTCGTGTGGCCCGCCAAGCACCCTGTAACAAATCTTTTTTCGATTTTGTGAGGATGTGCCGGATTACATAACCATCACGACCCGTCGACAAGCGAGAGCACAAAAGAAGCGTGTCTGGTTTGCGAACGAGCCCTCGGTGATGGGCCAGAATGACGTAACACGACGAGACGAAGCAGATGAGGTAGCCTCAGAGACTCAGAACGAAACAGAAATCAAGCTACCAACGACCGAGGCCAGCGTCAGAGGACCAAATGCAAACGATGTCGACCCGGTAACCATTTAAAAAGAGCGAAGACGAAGGATTTCCACTGCCCAGGACGAGGAGCTGAGGTGGGTTAACCTCAAATCCGTTCTCCGAGGTGAAGAAGCAAGCCTGAGTTACAGTGCGGTGAGAAAAATTGGCCGACAAGTTTGCGCTAAGCGAGGACGGGTATATTATCGGGGCGAACCGTCGGTGGAGTAATGAAATCGAAGAGCAGACCAAGATGCGACTGGTGGTACCCACAACGATGATTCAGGAAGTATTACAGAACTGCCACGACTCGTTAGAAGGTGGCCACCAATGCATCGGTCGAACATACGACCGAGCGAAAATGGATTCTTATTGGATCGGACTGTATGCAGACGTTGAGCGGCATGTGCGGTCCTGTCCAGACTGCAGCTCGATCAAAAGTCGACCGCAGCTCAGAGGGTACTCTCCAGGGAATGTACTAGTCGAGAGACCATTACAGTTGGTGTCGATGGATTTTGTCATACCATTGTCGAAATCTCGGCGAGGGAATACCGCGCTGCTACTGTTTCAATGCTCGTTCACCGGATTCGTTATGGGGAAGGCCATGTCAGATACTACCGCATTAAAAGTTGCTCAGGCATTCGAAGAGTGTGTCTACCGAAGGTTCGGAGCACCAACGATGATTCGTCATGACCGAGACCCTCGGTTCATGAGTGAGGTTTTCCAAGCATTTACTGAGATTATGCAATCTCGGTAGAGGGCCACTTTGAGTTATCATCCGCAAGCAAACGGGCAGCAAGAACGATCAGTCAAGACCGTCATGCAGTCGGTGCGAGTGTATGCGGAAGGCACGCTGCAACAAGACTGGGACGAGATCACTGAACGACTTGTCTTCGCTATCAACAACTCTCAAGACAGCACTCGGAAGGACACTCCGTTCTACCTCCTTCATTGGTGGGATGCTTGGTCCACGCTGCGGGCAATGTCGTCGTCGCTAAAACGAGGATCCCGAGGGCAAACCGACGCGCTAGCATGGCGCCGAGAAGTGAACCGACAACAAGAAATTGCATCGAAAATGGTGATGGAGTACCAGAGAGTCGAGAAGGCTCGGAGAGCCTACGAGTACAACGAGTCGCACAACCGACGTGAAGCAGCAGCAGTACCGAGGATTCCAGAGAATGTCAGCGAGAACAATGTAGCACCGAATCGCGTTGGGTCAGAGTTGCCATTGGACGCCGAACGGCAGGGAGCAACGACGGAAACCGACGGCAACGAAACATCGGACACCGGGCAGGAAGACACTGGGGCATCTCCCGAAACTACTGAAGAAGCACCGTGGTCTGTATTCATAGCTCGGAGCAGGGTGTGGCCCTACATGGAAGGCGTAAAACCAGGATTGACGAAGAAGCTAGCACACCGATGGCACGGGCCATTCAGGATCAAGAAGAAAGTTGAAGAGTTCGCGTATGAGCTAGAGCTGCCGGATTGAAGTGGTTATCGGTTCTACCCAGTGGTGCATGTCTCACGGCTCAAAACGGTGGACGAATATGGCGACCGACCGAGGAGTCGGCTGACAGCTGAGGTGACCGAGGATACGTAGATTGATTTTGACGAGGAGCTGTTGCCGGAAGATAGCTGGGATCCTGACAGAGTGGCAGGCAAATACGAAGTGGAGGCTATTCTGGACGACCGCTCACCGCTAACAACGAGCACCAATCAAGCGGTCAGAGGGTTCAAGGTGAAGTGGGTCGGCCATGACGAGCCTACCTCGAACTTGTCATGCGGCGGGTTGCTTTACGACTATCTGCAAGCTCGACGCAGCGAACGACGACTCCAAATGGTTCAAGTAGCTGACGATGACTAGCTCGAACCCCTACCGAGGATTGAACTGCCTACGGGGTTGGTACAGCCCGTAGAATCAGACGAAATGTGAGACTGTACCAGAATGGAAGTCACTGATCACTGGTCGACCAAGTCTCCTAGGAGGTCGGTTTAACACGGAGAAGTGACGAGAAGAACTGCCTACGGGGATTATGCAGTCCGTAGTGTCAGACGAAGATGACTGCTGCATTAAAATTGTATATGTCTATATGAAGTGAGCAATTTTGAGTTGAACTTGGATTGAATGGGATTACTTAGGCCGAACTACACCTACGATTGACTACGGGGCTCGGCCGGTGTCAGGGTAGATATGCGAAGGAAGAACGAAGCAGAAAAACACGCGACCGAGGTCTAGACGTCGGCAGTGGACGCAATGTCGGCCTGCGTCCAAGCTGGATGACGATCCAGGAGCCGACTCGATGGTAGCCGCAGGCGCAGGAGCTGGATGTGCTGAATCCTCGGTTTCGCCTTCCTTCTTCTCTTCACCGTCGGCGGATTCTGGAGGAGAGCCACCGAGGCTTGATCTACCCATGGGGAGACGACCGAGGCTTGTGGCAACGACGGATCCACCATGATCCCAGAGATTACCTCCGCCTCGGTCATACCACGAGGCACGAACAAAGGCGCCGGAGGACTACATGGCGTGAACGTCGTGTTGAACGGATGGCTGGAAGATGCGTCCACCCAACAGTTCCGCCAGAGCTGACGTGAGTCAAGGGTGACGAGCTCACCACCCAGTCCTCGGACGTCGGAGCCCACTCGATTACCTCGAACGAGTATTGCAGGTAGCTGGGCTCCAACAAAAGCTCGGTCTGCGCTTCACGAGGCTTACCAGGGCGCTCGACGCACCACTTCCAACACCGATACACCATTTGCTGGCGTAATCGGTCTGCCCGGCGATTGCGAGCTTTGTTGTACTCAGCCCAGGCGACACGAAGCGTGTCGACCGAGGGATCACCAGCGGCAAGCCTCTGAGCCATGCTCCGAAGGTGTTTCGACCGCAGCAACTTGAACCCAGTGGCGGCGCTCCCACAGTGCTAGATCCAGGTCTGCCTTCTCGGTCCGGTCCGTGAAAATACCCTGAAATTGGCGCCACATCTTGACGGACCGAGCCAGGCCGGTGGCACGAGTCGAAATATTGGTGCCAAGCGGGTGTTTGTCATTGGCGAAACAACATGGTCGCTCCGGCATTTTCAACCGCATTTGCTGCCAGGGATGGGCTCGATTGGCCCAATCCTTCATAGCCTGGATGCCAGCCACCGAGCACGGGGATTCGACACCTTTGGCAATAGGTGGAATCAGGCTACTGTTGTGAATCTGGCACCAGGCCGCCTAGGCACCCGGAGCAAAGAACACAGGCGTCAAATATGGCCCGGCCATCAGAGCAAGGCGCTGTGACGGTGTCCCTGGCGCAGTAGGTACCACCGGCGCGAAAGTATTTGGGTCGGTGCCAGGAACCGTGGAAAGCGTAGCCGTCACTTGGGTGTATGACCGCCGGAGACCCGACCGAGACCTCGGTGTATGCCCTTGAACGGCAGCAGCAGGCGTCGAACCAATCGGTGATCCCCACAAACAACCCAGCAGTGGCCGACGATACCACACTCGCAGGGACCGGTGTAGACACCACCACCGAGGTCACAGGCGTCGTGACCGAAGAGGTGATCGGTACCCCACCCGACGACGCAATGACGCGCAGACCGGCTGCGATACAGGAACAGCCGGTACGCTCGGTGGAGTCGGGGTAGGCTGAGTCGATACAGACGAAGTCGATGGAGTCACGACCGAGTCCGTCTGCGACGATACTGGTGGCGTCGGAGTCACCGAGCTTTTGGGTAAGGCCGGAACAATAGGCAACCCTGAGGTTTTGAAAAGACTCGGACGATGACGGGGACCCGATGATGAAATCATCGGGCGCCCCCAGAGTCTCTAGTTCCCTCTGAGACCGCAAAGAGGCCAACACTGACGCACTGCGGGTGGGCCGACCATCACGATGAGGCGGCGTAACCACCGCTGAAGAAAATGACCCATATCCGAGGATCCCGTCCGAGCATCGGTATCGACCTCATCACCCGGCAAGTCAATGACTTCGGCCGGTGGAGACCCAGGTTGAGAACTCGGTGGGGACCCAGGAGGAGGACTTGGCGGTGATCCTCTCGGCGGTGATACAGGCGGCGATACAGGTGGAGACCCAGGAGGAGGACACGGTGGCGACCCTGCAGGAGGCGATGGCGGCGGCGACCTCGGTGATAAACTCACCGAGGAGCTCGGTAGCGATCCAGCAGGAAGTCCAGACGCTTGGAGAGGTGGTGGCGAACTGACCGAAGATTTGGGTGTATTCCCTCGAGCCGGGGCACCCAAACTCCTAGATGGACGACCCAACCGTTTGTTAGCAGGAAGAGTCGACTTCGACGGCCCCGACGGAACGTGCGGAGGATGCGTCGGCGTCGCCTGCTGTGGCGCAGCTGGTGATGTTTGCTGCCGGACATGCTTGCGCCGATTCCTTCGACGTTGGGACACCGACTGAATGAGCGGCAGGTCGTCCAAATCCTCGGATGCATCACCAGCGGCCGATGCTGCCTGCGCTGGAGGTTTGGACCCCGAGTCCGAGGCCTTGGGTTCTTCATCGCTGTCTTCCGAACTCTCCGAAGACGCACTCCGACTGCGCTTCGAAGTGATGCTCGGAGGAGCGAGGGCGAGCAACTCCCAGTCGATGTTGTCCGCAGTAATACCTGAACGAGGGAAGAAGAACGTAGGAAGACCGATGGGGCAAAAGAGAAGAGTATAACGTACCAGCAGAAGCAAGCACCAATGTATCAACATCGATCTCGTGGAGAGCAGCGTGGCGACGCAGAATGGAGTTCGCCCGCTTCAAGCTCGCGACCTGAGCTTCGAGGGCTTGAACCTGAGGAGAAACGGAACCGACCGAGGCTTGGTCAGAAGCCTCGAGAGCAGCCCGATGCTTGGCCATTTGCTCTGTATATGCCACCAGGCCTGCCTTGAAACGCTCACGATCCTGGTGGAGGAGTCGCTGCGTCGACGTAGCCGAAGCCTCGGCCGTGGTCGCACGAGCAGCCCACAGCCTCACGATGCGGTCGTGGTCGACCATGACAGTGTTGGGCTGGTGCAGATGCGGCAGCCTGGTCGTGCTCGTCCTTGAGAGCAAAGTATGACTGGCGGAGGTCATCCAGAGATTCACGAGTACGGCTATCATCGCTCGAGGCCTGGGTGCAGAAACGCTCGAACTTCTCGCGTTCCAGCGTCTCTGCTTGGAGACGGTCCTCGGTGTCGGCGAGTCGGGCCTTGAGCTCTGCCACCTCATTACGTAGGTCGACGATGAGCTCGGCCTCACCCGGTGGAAGTTGGGCGGGAGCCACGGCTGCCTTCAGAACGTCACCGAGGTCTGTGGCGCGCTCCATAAGGTTGTCGAGTGACGAATCGACTCTCCGAGGACGCTGACGGGCCACACCAACGACGAGCTGACCCAACTGGAGGAGACGCTGCTCGTCCAGGGCAGAGACCGAAGGCTTGGTTGGGGCAACTGGAGGAGGAGTGACGCCGGAGGTGTTGGTCTGACACCCCCACCGAGGCAAGTAGAATGTCCCGGGCGGCCAAGGGTCCGTAGGCCGCCGCAGGTGTACCACGAATTAGGTGGCGAGACGTCGGGCGATGACGGAGGTGTGTGAAGCGACAAACCCTCGGTTGCTCCGCCGCCAGCTGGCGGAGGACCATCGGGACGTTGTGGAGTCGGTACCGAGGGCTCGACAAGGCCGGGAACGTCGGCAGGAGCATCGGCAGTCCCCTGCGATCGTGCCTGTGATATTGAAAAGATGGAACGAAGAGCTAGAAGATGCGCAGGATGTTGAAATGATGAAGGTGGGAAGCTTACCTCGTCGCCCGGAGAGATAGCACGGAGAGCGGCTGCGGTGGCGTCGCTGCGAAGACGCGACGGATGAGCCATGGTGCGAAGATGTGAAGCACCACGACGCACACTACTTGTGGGAGCTTACGCCGAGTCGGGGGCGGTTGTGGTCTTGGGTTTTGGGACGCTCGGTCGCCAGTCGGAAAGGTTGTCCTTGCTGAAAGAAAGTGACCGGCTTGATTGGCGGATTACATTCCCCGCGCCACAGTGACCACGATAGTTTAGTGACCGAGAGTCTAAACCCTCGTTTGTACCCATTTCTGTTTCGTACCCTCGGTCTTATAGAGCCGGGAACAGGATCACATACGGGAATCTGTTCACACTGGATATTTGTATTTACGTATAGGACTAGCTATATGATTGGCTACAAAGGCTCTCAGAGCCATATATCAACAAAAAAATCAGCAGTCGTCCCCCAAGTCACCAAGGGTTAAGTCCGTCTTCGGTAAGTCCAGATAGCTTATCTTAGGGTCTGGATACGCTCGGCTTGTGTGATGCTGGTCAGCGAGCCTAAGGTACATTGAACCGAGGGTTTGTTGCTGGTCAGTCAAGAGATTAGAGTGGCCGAGTGTTGGGAGCGACCAGAAGCGTCGTTCACCATATATTATAGTGGAACCGAGTGTTCCATACATATTTTACTAGCCGCCGAGGTCTTACTTTGGCAAACCCGTATTAGGCTTGACAGCCGGTACCCTTTCTTCTGAGGGATTGGGGGTCGCGCGGAAGCGCAATATTGCATCCTAGCCCTCGCTCGTGGCTAGTGGTGCAGGTTATGGGGTTGGCCTAATACAATCTAGGTGTACAGAGGGTTCACATCCAACCCCGGCGTAAGGGATCGTTCCTGGTCTTCAGGTTTGATCCAACGTTCGTTGATCTGACAAGGAGAAGCGAGTGTTGTTGGTGGGGCTCATACCATTTGGTAGTGAGAATTTTTGCGTGATCTTACCCGACAGTGATACCCGACACCTGCGGGCGGGTGTCCGCTTCGCAAGCAGCGTCGGGGTCCATCGTGCAGAAGCTTTGCTTCTAACCAGTACTCTGGTTCGTCGCGGGGAAATGGTAGCACCCAGTAGGCGCGGGGCGGCCTAATGGGGTAGAACTAAGTTCTGTTTAGCCTCTAAGAAAAGGTTGACGGTAAGACTTAGCCCCGCTGAGCACCGTACTCTTGAACACAGAACGTGAACGCAAGCCAGGCTTGATAGTCATTCAAGCGACCATCAAGGGCATTTACAAGCCATGGACAATCTTGATCGACTCTGGGGCGTCGGGAAACTATGCTCGACGCTCCACGGTGGAAGGAATTCAGCACTATGCTGAGGCGCTAGTGGCGCGGGTGAGTGGTACCATTACCGTCCGTCTCGCGACGGGAGCCTGTGTCAATGTATCCAAGGTCCCTGGTCTGGCTAGAACGCCATGAGGCATGGATCGACTGGTGGTCGAAGACCTTGAGCGCAACGCGCTTTTCCCCTTACGGAGCTTTGGCGAGCCATGAACCCACCTTTGCTAGGCAGCGAAAGCGCTATTGGCGCGAGCACTGGACCGAATCGGTCAATGTGCTAGATATTGGAGTGTCTGAGTTTGTCGACATTTAGGCTGTCTTGGACAGTGGTTCTGACGCCGAGCTCGAGGACGGTTGGTGGAACGGCACGTAATTCGTTGAACGGTGATCGCCACTGCGGTGAAGAACCGTTGTATACCAGTGAAGGGAGGTCAGCCATGAGACGAGGCATCATGGCGGCGAGCCTCTTCATGCGTGTGGGGTGGCACATATTCCACTGGGTGGGGCCTGCGAGTCAGGTAGCTCGTCACCGCATGTCGCTTTCGACATGGAGGCCTCTTCGAGGCAACACGAGGTGGCGACACCTGTAACTGTCAACGCCCTCATCTCTTCCAGGCGAACCCCGTCTGCGCGGAGGAGGCAGCGACGTCGAATGTCGACTGTGCGACGCAAGGCGTCTGTCAGACATTAAATGTGACTAGGTGTGATAGCGAACAATTATACACCCTCGTCAATGGTGTGACCGGTGATGTCGATGAGGACGTCAGCGTCGGGGCGCTGCCCGCTCTAGAAGCTCTGTTAGAGCTGGACGAGCTGTCGTTTACCGAATTCGGAGACGGCTTCAAGGCCGGCGAGCAAGGCGAAGTGGTAGTTATAAGACCACATGAGGAGTTGAACTCGTCGTCGCTTCTGGATAAAGTTGTCCTTGAGGACACAAAGAAAGCGCTCAATGCGCGTAGAGGATCGGCAATCCTGTCTTAAATTTTGTGCGGTCTGGTCCTGCCGATACTTTAGACGCAGCCGGATATGCGATGGTTTGTATACTAGCCCTGTCAAGAACGTCATAATTGCGGATGTTGACACCTATACTAGACTCTAGGCTTTAATACGCAGGTCATATCTAAATAGCATGTTTATATTCCTAGAATGGACTGAGTTACAGACCAAAACTCACCCTGTCAATAACTGTTTGGCAGGCGTCGAGTGTATGAGGCTCATGCCACGCCTGTGGCCGGCCATCTCGGCAGTGAGAAGACTTATAGCTCTGTGAGCACACACTATTGATGGCCCAAGTTTTATATGTGGACAAGCACGTACGTGTGAGACGTGTCAACGTGTAAAGCCGTCTCCTCACTCGTCGCCGTCACTGGCAAGTTTGCCTGTTTCGACAGGATGCTGACAATCCATGAGTATGGATTTCGTGTTTGGCCTGCCGAATGACTCGGCAGTCAACACCGGAATCGTGGGTTTGTTGACCGTCTGAGCACGATGGCTCATCTTGCGTCTGTGCCGGACTCCATTACAGGAGAAGACACGGCTACGATCTTTCTCGATCGTGTTTTTCACCAGTGCGGGTTGCCGGAGGCAATGCTCTCGTCTCGGATTGAGATCCCCGTTTACCGGGAAGTTTTGGTTATCCATCTTCAAGGTGCTGGGCACCCGGTTAGACATGTCCACCGCGGACCACCCTCAGACCGACGGTCAAACGGAACGCGTTAATCGCGTTATCGATGATATCGTACGCAGCATTTGTGCTGAAACCCTAAGCGCAGGAGCGCTATGCTTCCACTCGTTCAGTTTGCATTGAATAATGCGGTACATGGTTCCACCGGTTATATACCGTTCTGCGTGGACGGCTTAACCAACCCGCGCGTCCCGCTCACGCCGCCACTCCGTGGTTCTGGGATTAGTGGGGAGGGTTAGCCGAGCGGCTTTGCTGAAGTCAGCCCTGCTAAAGTTCGACGTCAGGTTGACGCCTTTGTGTCAACGCGACTTAGTGTCTTATGACATGTCAGAGTCACTATGACTGAGAGCCAAGACATGTAAAAAGAACATACAGATGCTAAAGGCAGAGGCAATGTTGAAATTTTTGAGGTCGGTGACCTGGTTTTTAAATGCGAAGAACATACCTACACATGCAGTGTCTGCAGTCTTCAAGACGAAGCTGCGTCCAAGACTCATCAGGCCTTTCACGGTCGTGACCAACCGGGGTCTAGCGTAAAAGCTTAATTTTCCGAAGAAGATGCGTACGCACCCGACGTTTTCCGAGTAGCTCCACTTCGTAGTCTGACATCAATCGATCTTCGCTTTCACCATCGTCGTTCAGTCTTAAAGCTGGCTCATGTTTCACTGCGTTCAGGACTTCGGTGGGGTTGAGAACGTCTGCGTTCGGGATTATCTTGAACGGCAGACCGACAGTCAACTGTTTCCACTCGAGCAGCTCAATCGTAACAAGTTGTTGAACTTCTTCAACCACTGAACATACATATGCTTGCTCGATCTGAGAAGCTCATGTGCGATACCAGTCTGGAACCACATTGATGAATTCAAATCCAGCCTCGAAGAGAAGAGTTTGTACGAGGGCAGCACATTCGCGCGGAGTCAGCTTGCTTGGAGGGACCGTGACTGCGGTCAGGTCCTCCGCGATTACAAATGTTCTGCGTTCAGGGTTCAACTCGACAATCCAAGCAGCATCCAAGTTTGGCAGAGCCATTCGGTGTCGCAGATAGTCAGACGTCCTCATCGCAGGCTCCAACCACGCCACAAAATCAAGTGCTGGTGTCGGCCAGGCATACACAACGTTCGGAGGGACGACCAGTCCTGATCGCACCTGCTCCCAACGATGAACTTGTCGAGCAATGAATTCCTTCGCCGTCGCCTCGCCCCGTGAAGAGTCTGGTGTTCTTGTAACCAAGTCTTAACTCATCTGCACATTCGAGCTTGAACACATTTCTGCGTTCAGCTCCCGGTGCGCGGATTCTTCGTTCAGGGTACTGATAGGTGCCGTCTCAGGCACCGACACTGGACTCTGCTGCGAGGGTTCATGCGATGAAGCCATCATGCGAGAAGACACATTCGCGTCCTCAAACGCCACTCTCTCAACAATTTGCGGCTCCTTCTTGACCTGCATCTCCTCAGCGTACTCCTTCTCTTCATCAACCGGCAGCAGAGTGTCCGAAACTCGATCTGCGGCCGGGGTCTTAACCTCATCGGCGCCTCCCACAGACGCCTGTGCAGACTCAATCGCTTGAGCCTGCTCTTCCGGGATGCGTTCAGGCTTGACCTCTGAACGCAGGTCGCCATTGCCAGCATCCTCGGTCGACACTAAGTCGTCCGCAGCTTCCGGCTCAGCAACCGACTGTTTTTCAGCTACAGCCGGCTTCGCTTCCTGTTCTGCCTTCCGTCGGGCACGTCGTTCTCGGGCCATCGTGTCCAAGTCTTTGTGCTCTTCCGCAGGCAGTCCTTGCGTTCGGCGCGACAAACGTGTCGCTTGTTCGCCGTCTCCGCGCCCTCCTTTCTGCTTGCCTCGTCCTCCCGCCATTAGAGAGTAGTTAGAAGTTAACGAGACCCAACTTTTCAATTCCTACTAATACAAACAACTCCGGTGAAATCCTAGGACCCCAAATCCGGGCACGCCCACCAGTTGTGACGAAGTCGATGAAACTTTCTCGCCCAAGTGTATAGCGGTAGCCCAGACTTAGTTCTGAAACTTAAGCCTCGGGGTGTAAACCCTGAACGTAGTTCCTTGAAACCGCGATTCAGAGTGGCGTGGCACCTTGTGTAATCTCTATCGGCGTCGATTAATTCGGGGGGCTGGATTTGCCACCATTTGAGTTGTCCAATACAAATAGGCCTTGAAAATGTCGGGCGTAACGTTCACTTCCGGAACGCACTTCTCCAATGTCTGAATCCGGATCCGAGAACCCAGAAGAAACACCACTTTCAGATAACCAATACAAATACAGAGTTATATACAACAAACAGCCGCTACTTATTCTTATACACCCTTGAGCGGTGGGTCTGAACGCCAGTCAGCTAGGGCTGCATTCAGGGTACTGGTCAACCCTGAAGCCCTTTCACACGCGCACCACCCTCAGATGAGTGAAATAACACACACTAATACAATCCTACCTTAAACACAGTCTATCAAATATTCTTGGGGATGACTGCTACTAATCACCCAAGAAGGTCTTGTCAATATGAAATGAAACACCGCCCTTACCGTACACGCACCGGGATCAACTAGAAAATGGAATGCAAGGATCACGTCAGACACCTTCTTGAATGATCCCCTCACAACTGGACTTGAATCTTTTAGGGAGCCCCACACCGAACCGTCCTTAACTGATCGGCGGACCCGTTTCCCGCTTGTCAGAAGCAGTGTAGTAGGGGTAAACGAACTCTGATTGTTATCTTTACTAGCCTATCGCTAGCTATTCGTAAATGGTATCTTGTTGTCTTCGTTCTTCGATGTTCTTCTGTGTTCCTTCATTGCGATCTTCTGCTTTGACTTGATTTGATTAAACTGAATGTTGACGTTGACACTTTGTGGGTTGATCTTCCCATCTTCAAGGGGCCGTGTCTTTGTGTTTGCTGGATTCTTGATATCTTAAACGCAAGTATTTTCCACCTACACTCAGGGTTCTTGAACCTGGATATAACTTGAAACCGATGTGTACGGCCTCACAGAGCAGGATGACCTTGGGCGCACATAATATTTTGTACGCTCAGTATCTGCGTCCAGGAACTAAAGTGCATCCAAGGTCTTGCGACCAAAGGTACACTCACTGTAAAGGCTTCCCACGGTATTCTTTTCTTGGTTTTCTGCTTCACTAGGTACTTGTGGACACGGCGAGTTCCGGTTACACGGGCGTTCAGACTTTAGGCGAGGCGGGACGCCACATACAATACGTTTGCATGAGCGTTTTCAACTCCAGATTGGGTTAACATACAATACGTTTGCATGAGCGTTTTCAACTCCACATACAATACGTTTGCATGAGCGTTTTCAACTCCAGATTGGGTTAACCCTCTTAAGGACGGGGCGATCTGGACATAGATCTGCGTTCAGGGTTTCAGACCCTGACCGCGGTCTTCCAAATCTAAAGGGCCCATCTTAAAGTCTGGCCGCATCCGCTCCGCGGAACACAGCCGAATTCCATGTCGCACTTGCGCAAGGCGCATAGACAGTACCGGTAAATTTTCGATAGCCAATCAAATAGGAGGATTGTTCCAGGTCAGGCGGATGCGAATGTGACCATCACTACCAACTGGAAGCGGCTTCAAGAGCTATTTGAACACTTCGCCTCAGGTACTGCACCTCCGCAAGCTTGGATTACCAACATCAACGTTCTCGCAGTAGATCAACCAAGATGTGTATGCGGGGATTACGAGGTTCAGCGCAAGAAAGCCGGTGATGGTGACTCTGAGCCTCCATCGGAAAATCCATCCAGGGTTTTGGACTTATCCCGAACTGAACCTGCGCGCAAACGTCTCACTCCTTCACCGTCGAAGCCTCCCGAACCTCCGCCAGAGAGAAAACTGCGGCCAGAGGATTCTGGGAGAAGTTCAAGAAAACTTTCCAGCTTCGTCCGTGTAATGATGAGCCAAATCGTGAGTTTACCCGTCATGCGTCCGAGAAACTGGATCTGACTGAAGACTTGGCTCGAACGGTGCTTTCGGACACTTTGGTCTGGTCATAGGTTCGGTTGGATGTTCGCTACACGATCCGATCAGGGTATCAGTGCGATGTTGCGTTGAAGTTCGTCAGTGGAGATCAAGTTGTTCATCCTCTCTTCAACACCGGTCCTGTCGTTATCATGTTGACCAGCATAATTTATGACGAATGTCTGGACGTGACACCTTGGGTTCGGTACGTTCCGGGGATGTACTTCCTCAACGCAGAGACTCGGCTGGAAAGTATGATTACTCGTGGTGTAGAACCTGAACCTTGGCATCCTTTGACCATAGAAGTATGCGACCAGGAAGTACCCTCAAGTCTGAGTCGAGTGAGGACGACAGTGATTCTTTGTTCGTGCCTGATGGCACTGAAAACGACAAGGATGTCGATGAAGATATTGACGACGTTGAAGTCAACGTAGTCAACCCAAGCTGCATGATCCGTCCAAAGCATCACCGGCTCTGAACCTATCCGATTCAGACTCTGACGACCTAATTCCTAGTTCGCCTCCTCGATGTTCCCCGAGGAATAAGAGATCCAAGGGTTCAGACTTGCGTTCGGGGCCTGCTCGCAAAAAGGCTCGGTCTTCGTCGAACATCAAGGACCTGATCGCAGACTAACCACGGGCCTTCGACTTCGTTGGCGGATATCCTGTTTTGCCGCTTGACTTCGGCACAGTTGCAAATGATTGAAGTTGTCGATCCCAGAATCACGTCCTCGTTCAGGTATTTCGGCATCAAGATGTATTTTTCGGCAAGAAGACCAAGTCACAGACTCCTGGTTTTCCAAATTGTGCTCTGCAGAAGAGTGAGACTCGGTACGCTCAGTAACGCTGGGACATTGAGTTCTACATCACCATACTTCCAACCAATGCTGAAGGCAAGCTGATCAAAAGACAGCACCCGTGGAGACGCACGTTTGCTAATCGCACCAAGGTTTTCTACTTTCACCCAGCCTCTGACTTCAGTTCTTCCATCATGGCCGGAATCAAGAGGTATGTGAGCTTCATGAAAGAATTTTCTCAAGCTTGGTGGAATTTACTGCACTGGATCACGACAGACCTGACGTCGGCTTCGTATGTAGTCCTGGCCTTCTTGTTCGAATGCGAAAGTATAGCGACAGCAGTCGTAACGCTATACCCGCGCTCGTCATGAGCGCTGATCATGGCTTTAATCCGGATCTCCTCCATTTGACCAGTAAGCTGTCGCTTACTGATCAAGTGAGCGAACTCAATGCGGAAGTCACGCTGATCAAGAATGGCGGACATACTCTGTTCGCCTTTGAGACGATCGATGTCCCGAGGGTGTAACCCCGATGGAAGATCTACTTCCAGAACCGACCCTCCGCCTGAACACTCGTCGTGGTGTTATAGGGTTGGACCCAAAGGTGACCCCAAACTGGCGCAAACCTACCCTTGTTCTCAGCCTTCTTGCGAAAGCTAGTGAACTCTTTGAGCGAGGCTTGGTGTGATGCCAACAGCTCACACTCCCGCAAGGGCCTATCGTAGGCGCCCTAGGAAGTTCGCCCTCTCATTAGACCCGCGGAGCAGTGAGCCGTTTCAAGAACATCGGAAACCTCGTGTTCTCGTCGGGCGGGAAATAGCCCTTCGAGTAACGCCATGAGTCCAGCAGGCGAGCTGCTGCAAGGCGCTCATGCTGCTAATCAAGAGCATTGGCAACCTCCTCGTGCACGTGGATCTGTTCGTCCTCAACCTCGTAATTAGACGAGGACGCGAACAACTGAAGATCCTTATCCGCCGTGGTCGCCTTTTGGAGAGGCGACTGAAAAGCAACCAATCTTCTTGGTCGCAGTGCGCTCATCCACAATGACACGACTTCCGACAAGGTCAGGTTCTTGGCGGCGAGGCCTCCTCGACGTCGCCATCATTAGCGTCGTTCGCGACAGTCTCTGCATGTTCTTCGGAACCAGCAGCAACAGAAGGCTTGGACTCTTCGTCCTCGCCACGCTCACTACCTTTCGGCGACGACGGTTAAGTCAGCCTCATCGCTTGAGTAACTGACCCGAGCATTGAACTCAGTGTCGATGGAACCACCAGTACTGTGATAGCTATGCACGAACTGTGGATTCGGTTTGTTGTCCGGCGACGCGGAAGGCGACGGACTATGCCGTAGCGACCCAACAGCCTGGGTCACCGCTGCGACGGCTTCGTCTAGATCAGAGACCCTGCCGCGAGGCTTGGCAGGTATACACTTTGACCGCGAGGTCTTATTGTTGGATGGAGCTTTCGCGCCGTGACGTATCTTCTTCGAGGGCATGCTGCACGGACCGATGTGGAGGCCAGGGGGTACTTGGGAAATGTCAAGCACTCCGAAAGATCAGCCAACCGTGGCTTTCAACTGTCAATTGAATTTGACTGCGAGGGAGAAGTTCGGAATCGACTTCTCGCTCCCGATTGGCTGATAATATCTTAGGGGGTTCGACTAGCCGTTAAAATTGCTGGATTAGAGCATATATAGCTGGTTGAGCACTGAAATAACAACTTTGCCATAAACGTGAAACTCGAACACAATAACGTAAACGAGAAAATGACTGGTTCTGAAATTCATGGTGAGCTGTTTTCGAAGCAGCGATTTCGCCACCCTCTTCGTAAAGACCGAAGTCCGTCTTGCAAACTGACATGGTTCACCGAGTCGAACTCCCCACGGCCATGAGCTCCAAGTGCCAGCCATGGCGGTCGCCCATCCACGCGTTCATTTGCCGCCCAGGTCGTTGCACGTGTACACGACGCACCGATCGCAGATGGAGGCGACGGCGGAGTCTCCTACAACCGCGTCGTCGTTCCTTTTGGCTCGCGGAAAGATCAGTATTGTGCGGTAAATGGAGACGCTCATCAAGAATCCTGACGAACGCGACGATGGGCGGAAATCAGGGACCGCAGCGACGGGCACCAACATGACGGCCCTCGCCAATGCGCCAATGCAATCCACTTGATGGTGACGAAGGTGGAGCGATTGGAGGGATGTGTGGACGAGATTGATCAGGCGAGCACAAATAGTGGCGACCCACCAGTAACGACGGCAGGACGACCTTGGGGGCAGCTACGTAATCCACAGCGACGACGTCCGGAACTGCCATAAGGAAAGCGGCCACAACGGTTATGGTGCCATCGCCACCAGTGGCAAACAACAACCGCCCCACGAGCAGTGGACAACCGTCCATGACCAACAGTAACGACCGCGCCGACAGCAGACAACCGTTATGGACGAGTGACGGCAACATCGACGGGTGGACAAGCTTCGCGTCGACCACCGGCTTAGGACGGCAGAGGCGGAAGTAGTGACGGGAGCGACTGGGAGAGCAGCGATGACGCGTGGGTGGGTGATTATCGATGTCAAGGACGTCGACATGGACGACGACGTATGGCTGACACGGGACGACGACGACATAGACACAAGAACGCGAAGGACCTCGATCTCACGCCCTACAAGGCCTTGCCGACAGTTTCGGTGTCCATGTTGATTGCGAAGGTTGACTTGGCTGTCGAAGAGACTCGTATATCTGGACGGGGAGGCTGGTGCGACGAGGAATTGTACCTCATCGATGGAAACAAACTGCAGGATAATGCAGCTGGTTAATCGGTCCAAACGGAACAAGAGCTGCCGAACGCGGTGAAGCCATGGACGCGCTTGAAAGCTGCATTGATGCGGCGGTATGGCGAGCATCAGGATCACGTCATGGCCGAGTGACGAGTATATCAAATACTGATGTATCCTGGCGAGACCTTCGCCATCTTTGCGGCACGACTTCGTGACTTTACCGGTCAGTTCCACGTGAGTCAGCGTACTCTGCTGGCACAGTTTTTCTGGAACCTCGATAAGACAACGCGTATGTTGGTGAGGCAGGACCACATTGGAGTTGACGCTGGATAAGGCCACGACCATCGACGATCCAATCGACAATGCCAGGGTATGCTAAACATTGGCCGAGCTTGGGCGACGGCGTCACTTTCTTTTACGGTGCCTATGAACGGTACGATGGGGAGATTTTACGTTGTTCAAAGGAATTGGTATCGGAGCAGGACCGAATGGTGACTCGTTGGCGGCACAGAAAGGCACCGATAACACTGAAGTCGCGTTCTTCACTAACACTCAAGGGGTCTACAATACGTACACATGTACTTGAGACGGCCCAGAGGGCAGATTCTGGAACGACTGCTACTGGAAGCCGTCCAAGAAGAGACAGCAGTCGAAGACGCAACACGACGGCAGTACGATTGGAAAGCGTGGAATGGGCAGCGTCGAGATGAAAGCGAAAGTCGGTATGGTGCAGAGGGATAGAGAATCCAGTGACGATTCGGTGGCTAGCGAGACACGATGATCGCCGCAACGTAAGAAGCAGAAGGTCGTGACCCGAAATACGACGACTGCGGTGACGATGAGGGACATAGTGCGAGCCGGGCGATACGTGGTGACAGTGCGGCACGCTTTGGTGGAGCTCCGATACATATGTTCCGATCGGAATCACGGTCATAATCGCGGCGATGACATGGTGACAAGTGTGGTGTTGTGATTCACAGAAAACGTCGTTAGTTCGGCTTCCACGTAGCAGCACAACAATTCGCCGAGTCAGGTGGGCGATGTTGGGCTTGCGCAGGGTTCCTGTCGGTTCCCTTTGCGGTTCGCCCCCGCCGGTGTTCAGTTGAGTGTTGTTCCCAACAAGTACCAAGCTCCAAACTCTCCAGTGACTCGCCTGAGCGGGGCAGTCTCCGTGCAAAACCCTGTGCCCTCCACCAAAGGATGGACGGCAGCGCACGAGCTTTTACAGGTCACCAGGCGCAGACTACGCCCATCTAGGAGGTTGCGGTGTCCTGGATTGTGCAGACCCACCGGCTCGTCGAATCGACGAGACTTGTCTTCGCTTGGTAGCGAGAAGTGCCCACCCCGGGTCGACCTTGATCTCTTGGCGCTACCAGACGGCTCCCCTACAAGCTATGCCTCTCGGGAACGACGGCAGACATAGTCCAGCCCACGCAGGGACTTACCGGGAAAGTGTACGCTGTTCTTGGACTTAGAAGATTCTGCTCTGATTGTTATCTCTATGTCTTTGGAGAGCCCCTTCAGCTCTTCCCTATGTTGTTCTATCAGTCCTATACAAATATCTAATGAAATGGAGTCGTTACAGATCTCCCTGCTACTCTTCCTCAGCTCCGTCCATTGGTGTCGAGCTGTTTACCTACCTCTCGGCGACTCTTCGCTCAGATCCTGATTTATCCCCAAGTTGGAATATCTCCCTCGAGTCATATTCTCGCCAAGTTGACTTTCGCCGAGTCCAACTTTCGCCGAGTCGATTATCGCCAAGTCCATCCATCGATGAGTCCGTCCTTCGCTGAGTTCAGCTAGGTGCGATCTCCGTTTTAATCCGTTCCCTGTTGAGTGCGATATATCCGTTTGGCGATGTATCCCCTTGGTGGTGTACCCACTTGGCCGTGTCCCCACTTGGTGGTGAACCCTCTTGATCCTCTTGAGTGCTATGTACCACTGGTCTAGCGTAGGCATTCCTTGTGTAGGGTTACCCCAAAATTTGGATTTCCCTACACCACAACTGCCCCGGGTGTGATACGAGCCAGGCTGGTGAGTGTCTCGACCTTCACTCCGTTCTCGAACTTTCCGTCGGTTGGAAATCTCGTCGAGTCAAGTGCTGTCACCTTCAGGAATCCTGTCGAGGACGCCACCGCTTCCTTCGCTGGACAGGTACGCCTCCCGCGCTTGGCATGCTTCTTGTCCTCACCGATGATCATCTAACCCGCCGCGTGTGTGCGCTTAGCAGATTCCAGTTGCGGACTTACAGCCACCGCTGTTTCGTTGAGCTGGTTCTTCCCAGCGAGCTTTTTGCGCCTCAACTGTCGTCGACTTCCTTGAGCGCTGTTGCAGGAGCGCTGTTCGGGCGTCGTTGACCTCCACGCCCAAGTTTCTTCGCTCGGACCCGCTGATCGACTCATCGATGGATACTCAGGATCGTGTCGACTTGACAAACTCGCTGGTCTCGCACGGAATCTCTCGTCGCTGGGTCCAGCCAGCTCTTACGCCCGCTGCTGAGGTCGCACATGGTCTTCAGCAGGATGATACTTCAGCTCGGTCGGGATCGCC
Source organism: Phytophthora hibernalis (assembly GCA_012656075.1). Lineage (NCBI taxonomy): Eukaryota > Oomycota > Peronosporomycetes > Peronosporales > Peronosporaceae > Phytophthora > Phytophthora hibernalis. Next base: position 28,885 of record JAAKBF010000290.1, on the reverse strand, counting down.
GGCCTCATAAGTGGAAATCGCCGGTAGCTCAGCTACTCTAGCTGAGTCCGGGGTGACTCGGCGAATCTCGCGGAGGGCGATTTCGCTGGCCTCGCCGGGATCCGTCTAGCTCTCGCTCAGCAAGGAGAAGAGCAGAGACAACGTGATGCTTCTCTTGCTCAGTTGGTCTCGTTTCTGCTGACCAGCTCTCCTCCACCCGCCGACGCTTCAACTCGCCAGGCCATCCTTGGAGCAAAATCGCCAGCCTCGATACGTCTGCCGAAATCGCTGAGCTTCGGACCAAGCTCGCCAAGTCTGAGCGAGTGGCTTCTGCTCGGTACAAGAGGATGGAGTCGGCGATCGCTGAGTTGGCCTCTTTGCGCCACCAGCTAAGCACCGTCACCGAAGAGCTGAATATTTATCGCTCGGGTTCTTGCGCACGACTGAGCTAACAGAATCGTTCAACAAGACGATCGTCCAGCTTACGGCGGAATCCGGACCATCATCGCATAGCAAAGCGACCGTACCCGGGCTACCGAGGCGACTATTCGGAAGCTTCAGGCTGAGCTCGAGAATCGCGACCGGACTTGTGCAAGCCTTGGTCAGAAGATTATTGAGATCAAGGCGGAGCACACCACTCTTCATGGATTGGCTTGAACATATTATCGCCACTTCCAGGAGACCACAGTCTTGCTTTGCTCCGGTGGTGACCACGCTCTCCGAGAAGCTCGTCGAACGATCGAGTCGCTGAAGGGTACCTTCCTGCGGCAGAAGCGTGTTATCGCTCTCCGCGGTCGCTACCCCGTATACGACCCGCATTTTGCGGTCGCTGCTCTGGGTGGCGTTGATGTCCCGGGACTGGATCCTAGGGACCTCCAAATTAACGCTCGTCTCTGTCGGCTACTCGGCGAGCGCTTCCCGAGTCGTTGCAGCTGCGTTCTTCGCGTCGGCCCTGCGAAGTTAACTCTCTTAGCCCAGCGAGCTCGACGAGCGGAGTATCTTCGATCTCAGCGATTCCAGCTTCGGCGAGCTCGGCTAATGTTACCCCGGAGAATGATGCGTTGGTTGTTTCTCCGTCTTTCTCCGCGGTATCACCTGCGTCGTCACGGAGTTCTTCACGCCACAAACGGTCCAAGTCGGAGTCACGCCGCCGGAGACACCGTTCGGTCTCTCAGCTAAGGAGCGCGCCACTGAAGACGTTGACTTCCGCCGAACGCCTCCGTCTTTATTCTAACCCAGCGAATCCGATGGAGGCCGCCCCCGGTGGAGCCGGTCTAACAGTGTTTCTCGCGGCGAGTTTGAACGTCCCGTGCCTGGCGAGGAGGGTTTCGACGCATCGACGACTTTACTCCGGGCGGAAGTGGTCGATGATCTGGATGGTTCGCCTAGTCCAGCTTCGCCGAAGGTGGCGGGGTCCGTCCCTTCTGGTGATATTGAGCTTGGAATCCCGCCGAGCCAGACCAGAGATTCACTGTCTACTTCTCAGCCGTAACCGGTTGGTTCTCCTGTAAGCTCATGGAACGAGATGTCTCATTGATATTTTCTTATGGATGTCGAAGCTGAAGGTAGCTGTTCATCGTCGGCTAGCGCCGTGATCCTCGGACCGTGCGCCTCCACGTGGCAAGCTACAGAGCTATGCCGATGCACGTCGTAAAGCTCCACATTCTGTCAAGCGAGGAAGTGCCCCGGGTCCTCGATCGAAGGGCTCGTCAAAGAAGCCAGCAGCTCCCAAGTCTTCTCGCCAGTCTGCCAAGAACCCAAGAACTCATTGATCGTTTATGATTCTGGTCCCAAGTCGTCGAGCAAGGTTTTCCCGGTCTCTCACGCAGCCGAGCTGAAGGCTTCAGCATCCCAGACGGCACGGGCCGATGATCCTGTCGCCAAGTCGTCTGCTAAAGCTAAGGCGCCGGCTTCCAACAAGCGTTCGACGGGTTCCACTCATCGAGATCCTCCAAGAAGACCCAAGCGTTCCTTCGCCGAGTCAGCCTCCGACGACCCCTGGCATGGTGGAATTCCCGCACCGTTGAAGCTTCCAATCGCGACGCTGCGTGCTTGTGCGGCGCAGGCGATTGCGCGTGAGGATCGAGAGACTCCTTCCATGCGTCAGACTCGTAGCGTGGAGTTCTTCCATGATGGGTCCGCTCGTTGCTGGGCGAAAATGTTAGCCTATCGTTCCCCGGTCAAGATGCTGGATATCGGAGGCGAGTCTAGTGTGGCGCCGACGCCAACTACTCTCGATGGGCTTCAGAGGTGGATGGATGTGATCAATCCGTCTCGTCCATGCCAACAAGCTCTCGCCAAGTTCCTAGAGACTCCAATTTTCGTCTCGGCGAGCGAGATTGACGCCGCCCGCCAATGTCTGCATTCCAAGAAGAAGTCGGCGAAATCGTCGACTCTTTTGATTATCGTTTGCGATGCTTGGGCTCGTTTCTTGGGCGATAGTCGGGAATTCGACGAGTCGCAACATCACGATTCTCGTACCAAGATTTTCGTGGCTCTCTGGGAGAGGAATCACTGGATCGTGGATTCAAGTGTCTTGTTGGGTTTACACCCAGACCTAACCTCAGGCTCGCCCGAGTCGGAGTTCGCCGCCATTCACGAGTTGTGGGCGGTGTACAATCTTGAGCGTAAGCGTCGAGGCGACCTGTTGCGGCTCGTCATGAAGTCCTATGAGGAAGCACTCCGGGCTGCAGTCAGTTCTCACTCAGCTCGAGGCCCTTCGACTCCGAGCTCTATTTTGAGCCTACGGTACATATTCGTTGATCAGCCAGCCAATGTTCCCGTCTCGATCGAATTGGTTCGCTGAGCTCAAGGACTTGGACGTTCAAGTACCTTGGCGAGTGTGGTAGGTGACTCGTCCAGAGTTGCACCCATACAACACGTGTTTCCGTCCGCTCAATCCAGAGTTTTCAGTGTTTGCCCCGGGGAATTTCCGTCGGCGACGTCGAGAGGGCTTTGCAGGAAGACACAGATCCCAACGAACCAGAGCCTCCTGTTTGTGACGAGAACGTTCAGCTTCCGGCCACTCATGTCGGTCTTCGCATTTTCGTCGAAGCCTAAGCAGTCGTTTCACTGAGACTCCCAGTTCGCCCAGTTGCAGTTTTCGATGAGTCTTGGTAGTTATTTCTTTTTCTTCATGTAGTCCGTACTCATCCATTTCGTAATATCAAAAATGTAAGTTGACGCAGTAGCTTTCGCTCACTCGACCTGCCTGCTTGTCTTTACAGATCGGTGGTATTTGTCATATGCAATAGCTTTTAACACTCGTCTGCAACTTGCACCATTTGCAGACGGTTTTCAAGTTTCTTTTGTCGAAGATAGTCGAAGAGGAGACCTCCACACGATAAATTCTACAGTGGTTCCCAGCTGGGTTCGTCATATACTACCCATTTTACCAGACCGGCGCTGGGCTCGGTCCGTACTCGTCGAGAGTGGCATTTCATCCTTAAGGATGGCTTCGACTTCATATTGACCAGTTCGCTCGTCAGGTGCCCAGCTGTCTTCTGGCAGCAGTTTCTCGTCGAAATCCAATCGATCGGTTTTGCTGAGTCCTTGACTAGCGAAGTCGTAGGCCTTTCACCGAGTTCGATCACTTTCTTCAGTCTGGACACGTGGACTACTGGATAGCACCCCGCTCTTGTCTGCCAACACAGGCTCGTAGTCGAACTCCTCGGTCTTATGCTTGATCCGGAACGTCGCTCTGTCTGAACGACTAGCGGATCAATGTCTTGAGTACTTGGAGGTATCTGTCGTCCAGGACCGGCGTGACCTAGTTCAATCACTCGCTAAGACTTTGGATGTTGGAACTCTGCTTCGAATTCCTCGCTCAAGCTATCACCGTCGTCGACAAAACTCGGCGAGACTTCTTTCCTGACCGTGTCTGCCCTCCTGGTTCTCTCGCAGGGTCGTCCACTTCTTCATCCATGGACCAGACTCTGCAAGTGTGTCGGCCGTGACTTTGTGTCGTCGCTGAGGCCTTTGGAACTACCTCCGCTTCTTTTGCCAAGTTTTCATCAACACAAAGTTCCTCTTGGATCCGGTTCAGCGTCTTCAGCTTCGTCTTACGGTCTCCACTGAGTACAACTCGTCCGGCTTGAGCTTCCAATGCCTCTGTGGCTTAAGAGTCCGCTGCCGAGTTATAGCACCGAACTACGTGCAGATATCGCACAGAGTTGAGTCGATCGACGAGTCCTTTGTGGGGTGCTATCTCCACCTGCAACGTCTCCTTACTACATGCCATCACCCCACGGATTGCTGGATTGCAAGCCTGGAGTCGCCAACAATAATCAGATCAGTCACCCCTCGGTCAAGCGCCGCGAGTACTCCGTTATTCATTCCCGTGTACTCGGCGATATTGACTGTGGACGACAGAAGGTGAGCCCTCGCAGCGATCACAATGTCCCAATTTGGTAGTCGCCACAAAATCCACGAGCAACTCCCATAGCCGCTGTATTTTTCCGTCTTTGCTGACCCGTCGAATGATAGGACGCCCCTCAAAGTCAAGTGGCACATGCGCGTACAACAATTCGGGGTCCATTCGAATACTCACTGAGTTATTGGACGGTGGCGCAATATGCACCAGCGATTCGACGGGTCCCGTAGGTGCACTGAAGTTGGCGCTACGCTCGACAAGGAACTCAACATGTCGAGTGGTGGAATTTGAGCATGGGATAGACTGACGCCCCTCGAGCATTTTTTTCTTCGTCGGTCGTATTGGTCGGTCGTTATTGTCTTGGCCTGGGTATATCGAGAATCTGGAAGGTTTATGGTGGGTGAAAATAAGAACCCATCTCCATAAAACACCCAGGGAAGTTTGGTTTGGCAAAGCCGCACCCAATTTTTTCGTCGGTCATCTTGGTTGGTCGTTATTGTCTTGGCCTGCCTATATCGAGAACCTGGAAGGTTTATGGTGCGTGAAAATAACAACCCATCTCCATAAAACACCCAGGGAATCGGGTTTGGCGAGGCCGCACCCGACGCTCGGAGTGGTTTATGACCGGGGATCCGTGACTGGTGGGTTGCATTTTCGTCTTCTCCATCGTCGGATTGCGTTACGACCTGACAATTACTCGTCATATTCGGTGAGTCGCCAGTGCCTGGGTCCCATTGATCACCCCTGTCCATTTTGATAGCACACATCTTCTGTCGCCCGTCGCTATGGATCGCGGCAATCGCCGAGTCCCTCGCAGCTGGTGGTGACCCCAAACAGTGTTCTTCATCACAGGCTTCGTCATCGCGTTTAGTCGCAGGGATTGAATAACCCTTTACTAGATTCGCCAAGTTCTCGTTGTTACTACCTTCCATTGCTGTTGGTGTTGCCTACGCCGAGTTGGACCTCGCCTCAATAACCGACGAGTCACTCTCGGTACCTCCTGACTCGGACTCTACCGCACTCGCTGAGTTGTATATTCCAGTGTCGCTTGCAACAAGCGCCGCTAATTCCAGCTGATCGCGTGTTTCACCATGTTCACTATGCCTTGGTCGTGGTTGGATCGCTGTCGGCGTCTTGTAGTAAGGTCGTTCGACAGCGGGAGGCTGGTGGCTCAGCCATTCCATATACAACCGTTGCTCTTTCCTGAGAAGTCTGCTGTCGGATGATCCCTCGAAGGCAAGCACTTGCCAGGCACCGTATTTCGCCGAGTTTAGCCGCACATAACCTTCATCTCTCGGCAATATTCTGTGGGGTATCCAGAGGACAACCGGAAAGTGAGCGGGACACCACGTCAGTCCAGTCGAGATATTTGTCAACAACACTCGAACTGCACGCCCTGACGGGTGATATTTGACCGTCGGGATCAATCCCTTCAGTTGTCGCACCCATAGTTCGTGAGTTGAGTCGCTTGGTTGTTTCCGTCGCAACTTGAACTGAGCGATTTCTCGGCTCATAATATCCAGCGTTTCTCCTGGGCCTCCGTTGATTTCGCGTCCGTACTTGGATTCGTCGAGGTCTTCAGCTCGGCGAGCCTAGGGTAATTGTCCCTTTGGTTCACCTTGCATCCCGAACAAGTCTTTCAACTTGCGCTTCCATCTCATCAGCTCGACTACGCCATGTGCACACTCCAAGAGGTCAGCGCCAGTTTCGAGGGGTTATGGCCGCACCGGTACCCCATCACTCGGAGTAATAGCACCGTGTCCTCGACGAGTTGTTCCATCGTTTGGCTATTGACGGGTTGACCCAGTTCTTCGCTGAGTTGATCCCTCTTCGCCTGACACATGTACATTGGAGCGAACATGTTGATCCACCGACTGTTGGTCTTGATTTCTTCGACGAGTCGGTCCAGGACTCGGTTTGCCTTCGGTGTTTCGACATTCTTCGTCGCCTTGGGAACGAGCGGCGGTCGGTCACCCGGAGCCACGACTTGTTCGTCGTCATTGCCATCGCCGAGTTCCGCTGCGAGGTTCCGCTCGACTGGGCGAGGAGCCCCTTGCGGGTCACCTGCAGCGACAACTCATAGACTTCTTCACGGAGACCGACGACTCTCTATACGTCGTCATACTCCGTCCCTTCATCATCATCCTTCTCTTCTTCTTCTTCTTCCTACTCGCTTCCATGGTCTTCGTTATCGTCGAAATCGTCGAACTGGACGAAGCGCGTCACCTCTGCGTCCGCGGCGGTAATGCTGGCTCTCGCCGAGTTCGACTCATCGAGCGGCGATCCTCCGGCCGTCGCCGGGCTTGCGTCGCTCAAACTTGGCGATATCTTGACCACCTTCTCTCACTTGTTGCTCGTAACTTGGTTGTACTTGGCCCCAGCGACAACAAAGCACAACCCTGAATCCCGGGTCGCGGCACCAGTTGTGGTGTTGTGATTCACAGAAAATGTCGTTAGTTCGGCTTCCACGTAGCAGCACAACAATTCGCCGAGTCAGGTCGGCGATGTTGGGCTTGCGCAGGGTTCCTGTCGGTTCCCTTGCGGTTCGCCCCCGCCGGTGTTCAGTTGAGTGTTGTTCCCAACAAGTACCAAGCTCCAAACTCTCCAGTGACTCGCCTGAGCGGGGCAGTCTCCGTGCAAACCCTGTGCCCTCCACCAAAGGATGGACGGCAGCGCACGAGAGCTTTTACAGGTCACCAGGCGCAGACTACGCCCATCTAGGAGGTTACGGTGTCCTGATTGTGCAGACCCACCGGCTCGTCGAATCGACGAGACTTGTCTTCGCTTGGTAGCGAGAAGTGCCCACCCCGGGTCGACCTTGATCTCTTGGCGCTACCAGACGGCTCCCCTACAAGCTATGCCTCTCGGGGAACGACGGCAGACATAATCCAGCCCACGCCGGGACTTACCGGGAAAGTGTACGCTGTTCTTGGACTTAGAAGATTCTGCTCTGATTGTTATCTCTATGTCTTTGGAGAGCCCCTTCAGCTCTTCCCTATGTTGTTCTATCGGTCCTATACAAATATCTAATGAAATGGAGTCGTTACAGATCTCCCTGCGACTCTTCACTCAGCTCCGTCCCTTGGTGTTGAGCTGTTTACCTACCTCTCGGCGACTCTTCGCTCAGATCCTGATTTATCCCCCAAGTTGGAATATCTCCCTCGAGTCATATTCTCGCCAAGTTGACTTTCGCCGAGTCCAACTTTCGCCGAGCCTATTATCGCCGAGTCCGGCTAAGTGCGGTTCCTGATTAAGTCTGTTCCCTGTTGAGTGCGATGTATCCACTTGGTCTAGCGTTGGCATCCCTAGTGTAGGGTTACCCAAAATCTGGATTTCACTACACCATACTACGATCTTCGTCGAGATCGGAGCCGCGGGCAGAGTGCCAGGAAGACAAGACGAATCGATTTATCGCGACCAATGTGCTCGCAGTGATGCCGTTGTGCGGTAACAACTACGAGCAAAGGGCGGTTGTGGTGATGCGCGTTTTCAAGAATGAGACGCCCAGACAAGATTGTCTGAGACAAGAGGTCACAGTTGACTGAGTGATGGATCTGGACCTGATGACATGGTAAACGGATGGCGTGCTCTAAGCGGCACGAGGAAGGTGGCACACTTGACGTACTTCAACGTGGATATGACGCGCCAGTAGAGAAGTCAGACGCGTGTCCCGACCAAGGGCGAGAACCAAGATACGGGACAGATCTATTCGGGACCCGGATCCAAGATCGACAGATCCGGATCTCAGATCTCGGATCATGTCTATAACGCGATCAGGTGATTACGCCAGATGTATCCGAGGATCGGCCGCGAGCAAATATTACAGATATGGGGAGGTTATAGAAGAGGTATAGAGCCGGTCATCCTCGGCAGTGGTGGATACATAGGGTACGGTAGGATACAAGATAGGACTTAACCGCAAATCAGAACTGAATTTGTCATCAAGTGCACAAGTGCTTCGCCTCTATCTTCCAACGGGAACTACATTGGCGCTACAACGTGTCGGCAAGTCTACAAGTAGCTGAACTAGTTGTATGAGTAAGTCTGGATAATACATTGGCCAGATTTGCCTTACACTAGTGATCTACCTTCAAGTGTTGATATCGGATCCGACGAAGTTATTACTTGGACCGAGGATGTTCAGTCTCTCAACCCCAGAATCCCCGCTATAGGAAGCGGCAAGTATCGCAAAGGAAGGAACCAACCACATCCCAAGGCAACCAACCGGCCCCGGATCAAGTCCCGGCTGTCAGATCCAAGCTCGACTTTGCCGCTTGGGATCTGGATCCCTAACCGGCAGCAGAGCGAAGACTTCCGCGCTGCTCCATCCCGCGTCCCGCCAGGCCGTTCAAGAGTCACATCGCTACATCTCTTCGGAGCGCTAAGAGAGCAGATCCAGCCCACCAACGGGTACACAAGGTGAGAAGTTCAGCAAATCGCGGGTCGGGGTACCCTCCGTTAGTTGGTGTTCGGGGCTGTTGGGAAGTTGGATCCTGTCTTAACCAGATTTTAACGGGTTCCGCTACACCACAGGATGATGAATCGGACGCCGAACTGGGCGTAGTCGAGCGCGTCAAAGGTCCACCCTCATCGGCATTCAAGAAACCTTTCTCCAGGAGTGACACAAGTGGTAACAGCCCGGCTGGGGGTTCTGGACACTCGACTGGTTTGGTTATCAACCAAGTGCCGCCTCAAGGAAAATGAGAAGCTACTTGGCTGCTGGCCGTGTACCACCTGGGCCTCCCATTTCTGCTGTGTCAGCAAAGAAACCAAGTCTGATACGAAGAAGAAAGCATCACCACAAGCACAAACACAAGCGCAAACATCGCTCTTCTTCTCCATCAGCTTCGTCTCATTCTTCCTAGCATCGGAGACGACCCAGTTTTGACTCGACGGATGTAATTCCCCATGGAGCTGCTGCGATCGCACCTCCACACTCGGCTTCAGTTCAACCCCATCGTAAGAGCTCGGCATCTTGCTCAAAACGTACGAAGCTGCGTTCGGTACCTAGTTACAAGCGTAAGAAACGGTCGGTGCATCAACTTGATGCTCTTCTACCGCCCGTCCTGTGTCTCCGAATGAGTCGGCTTCGAACTAAAGCTTCTCAAGCTGCATCTCGATATTCTCAGGTGGCGCCGGGAATGAGTCGACTTCGGGAGCTACCCTTCTTCCATTTCGGCTCGGCTCGGTGCTGGTCGCAAATTTTGGAGGTGCATTCCGCTCAAGTTCCAACAGTGACAGTGGCAGGCCGAGCGAGTTTTCACGCTACGTTCATCACTGTGGCGACTATTCAAGCTTTCATGGATGTTTCCATCCTCAGCATCCATGTCAGCAGTTGCGTAGTATGCTCCCTAAGGGTCCCATTTTCGTCTCTCCTGCGGTCCATTTGAAAGCGCGAGGGCGTGCTGCTTCCAAGTCACCTCTGCGGACTCTCATGGAAAAGATACCGAGTTTGTGGACTAAGATCCGTGGTGACACGTTAGATTGCCCAACTGGGCTTCCTGACTCGGCGAGCCCGTATACTGATATTACTTGGCCAGGTGGGAACGGACTCACTGGATCGTCGAGTCGAGAGTACTTATGGGATTTTATCCTGACTTCACCGGATTTGCGTCGGTGGAAGAAACCGTGCAGGCCTTCGACTTGGACCATTGGATAAAAACGATACCCACTCTTGTCTGGCGGTTCTAATTCATAAGCGAATTTCTCTACCTTTTTCTTCACTCCAAATGGTCCATGTCACCGGTGGGCTAGCGTTTTCGTCGACCTTGGTTTTACTCGTTCCATAAACAACCATACTTGATCACCCTCCTTGAACAGAGATTTACTTGGCTCGGATGTTGGTACTGAAGCACCTCCTTACCCGTTTATCACAGTCGTTCGGTTCCGAATGGCTTGCTGCTCGTTTCGACTAAGTTCCGCATTGTGTTCTGTGGCTCTAGGCGCCTTTACTTTCACCTGGTACTCATTTGCTAGTATCAATGCCACTTCCCGCTGGCGGTTGGCTTCTTTCCGCCATTTTACGGCGTCAGCCGAGTTGGATGAGTTGTGCCAAGCTTGCCGGACATATTCGGTCATAGCTTTGAGTGTGGATTTCGCGTACCACCCATGTACTAAGTAAAACGGAGTTTCCCGCCGTTGATTGCGTCAACCAATTTCTCAGCGATATCATTCCACTCTGCCTGACGAGGGTCTTCCACATATACTCGCACTGTCTGGATCATGGTTTTTACCGAACTTTCTTGTTTACCATTTGCCTGTGGCCTGTAGTTCAGTGTTGCTCTTGATCTCGACTGCATCATCTCAAAAAAACTTCTGAAACACTTCTCTCATAAATTGAGGATCTCGATCATGCCGTATTACAGTGGGTGCATCTAATCTCCTGAAGACACATTCCTCAAAGACTTTGGCCACTTCCAGGGCTCCCGTAGCACTCATTGCTTTAGCAATCACTAATCCGGTGAAGTGATCTGGGAACAGTAATAGTGCAGTGTTTCCCGTTGAGTTCGAGGAAGCGATATTACGAAATCCAAAGACACCACATGAAATGGCCGATCGGAAATCACGTTACCCGGCGAGTAGCCTCTGAGGTGTGGTTTGCTCTTGCTCGTGTTGCAATCTTCACATGACTGCACATGTTTGACCACGTCGGCATACAATCCAACCCAATGATAGTCGGCTCTGACTCGGTGGAAGGTTCGTACAATGCCTTGATGGCCGCCCTCTACTGAGTCATGACAGCTCTGTAAGGTCTTATCGATCATGGTTGTCGGGACTACCAGCCTCAAACATAGTCCTGGGCCGCCGAGTTTCTTCTGTCGTTTATTCCGATCTTGCTTATAAAGTAGGTCATCTTTGCTGAGCACATATTCGTCGGTCATTTTGCCTGCGTCATGAACTCGTCGGTAGCTGAGAGTCGTTACATCTCCTCTCAGGTAAGCTTTAAGATCCGACCACCGTTGTTCCTCGTCCTGAGCTTGTGATATGCGTCGTCGTCGCTCTATTTGAATCACCACTGGATCTACGTCCTGTGCATCTGGAGCTCGTGGTTCGCCGAGTTCAACCAATTCATGGTCCTCACAGAGTGGGAGTTCACTGGGTTCGACTGGGCTTCTGCTCGTGATTCGTGATGCCGGCTGTCGGCATTCCATCTCGAACTCATCGGTGTTCTATCTCGAACTCATCGTTCACGTCTCCCGTGCTCCTGTGTTTTATAAGCGTTCGCTCAGCTGAGCTTTCTTCATTTTCTTCTCTAAAATGAACTCGGCGGCTGTGACTACGCGGTATTGTTATGTCTTTGGGTACTTCTGCGGTCACATAGAGGACTTGTGGTTTCCGGTTCAGCGTTTTAAGTTCCATTTTTCGTTCGCTACCGGCCCTGCTTTCGTTTCCAGGACTTCTGTAGCGATTGAGTCAGCAGCTGAGTTGCAACACCGGAGTGCATGTAAATACCGTACTGAGTTCAGCTATTTCGTCAGGGGTCTGTGGCGAGCTAGTTCCACTTACAGAGTTTCCTTCTTACAGGCCATCCCCCATGTATTGCTGGATCGCGAGCCGAGAGTCGCCTACAACCACCAAGACTGTTATTCCTCGCTCAATTGCTGATGTCATCCCGTTGTTCATTCCAGTGTACTCGGCTAAATTGACAATAGACGACGATAGGTAAGCGCTTACAGCGATTTCAATGTCCCATGTTGGAAGACGCCACAATATCCACGCACAGCTGTCATATCCCCCATTTTTCTCTGTTTTGGCAACCCTATCACAGGATAGGACATGCCCCACAAAGTCTCTCGACAGGTTGGCATACTGAAGTTCGGGATTCATTCTCAGGACCGCTGAGTCCTTGGACGGCGGCGCTATATGTTTCAGCGACTAGCCGAGTCCAACGGACGGAGTAATGGATGATTGTAGCAGTTGCACGAAATCGACATATTTCTCATGGACTCGGAGTATCTTGAGGTGATATGGTGATAATATTACCGCGAAGCCGACAGCCCTGCCATATAGCGACTTCGCCTGGACCACCCACTCCATTGTTGAAAAACGCGTGTATAGATACAGCGTTTTCCGAGAGAGAAGAGTATAGCATACCTTCAAGAGTTGAAGCAGATCCAGTAATTCCTTCTCGGCTAAGTGATAACCCACTGCATTTTACTTCATTACTCCGCCACAGAACCGAACGGGGTGAAGTTTCTTCTCGTGCATTTACATAAGAGTTCCACTCATGGCCCAGTCATTGGCGAACATCATGATGGGTACGTCTTCGGCCGAGTTGAAGTGACGTAAGATTGGTGCATCTGCTACGTTTCGTTTCAACAAAGATGCTTTTGCCGCTGTCAGCTTACAAGTGGTACCGAAATCTTCCCCTTCAGCTGGTAGAGTACTGCTCCGTAAACGGCCAAATTCTGGATGAATCGTTCATAGTAGTTTAGTGCGCCAAGAAAGGATTGCATTCCATTTTTAGAGTTCAAGAACGGGATCTCGGCTATTGCAGTAGATTTGTTCGGGTCCGCATGGATTCACCTCAGCGTGATCTCATGAAATAAGAAATAGACCTTTGGCTGCACGAAAATTCTCTACTTATCCTGCACTCCGAAAATTGTGTGAGCAACCTATCCAGAAGATCCAGGCACTCGTTGAACGTCTTGTCTTCGAAACAGATGTCGTCAACAAGCGATCGCCGCTCAATTATTGGTGTTAATGTGGACTCGTCGGTTTCACGTTCATAAACATGTCCCCTTCTGGACCGTTAACCAGATCCTGCATAGCGTCGGACTCGGCCATTGCTTGACAATGAGCCTCGAACTTCGACTGACCGCCTGAAAGTAGCTCCATAGGCTCCGAATCAAGCTGCCACCGATATGCTGTCACTTCCTCAGCTCAGTGAACTCGCTCGGCGAACTCAACCCATCCCCGCTTCGGTTGACCATATCCCCATAGAGCGTTATCAATAAACCTCTGGCATATCATCGGGGCACTTTTAATCCAAAGGGCATACGAAGTCATTCGAAATGGCCAAGTGCGCATACAAAAGCTAAGATATGCCGAGCGCACCGAGTCATCATTATTGTCCAAAATCCGCTGGCAGCATCCAATGAGCAGAACCACAAGTAACTCTCAAGTTCAGTCAAGAGATCATCTACCAGTGGCATAACATATTCTAGTGGGTTGGTGACGGCATTAACCATCTTGTAGTCAATGCACAATCTAATGTCCACCCCGTTTTTCTTCATTACGATAACGATGCGCGAAGCCCATGGGCTGTTGGAGAACGACACCAGATTGGCTTTAAGAAGCGCCTTCAGTAATCCGTACAGCTTGGCCAGGTGGCGCAAAGGTACGCGACGAGCCCGCTGTTTGATCGGTTCGCGACCTTGTACATCGATATCGCACACCACCATATAAGCTGACGGTAGTAATGCATTCCCGCTCGAAATCATTAACTTCTCATGACGCTTCAGCATTTTCACTAGCCGAGTTGATTAGTCTGGTGTATGGGTGTCCTCAATACGTTCGCCGCTGCGCAGTCGAGCTCGTTTGACACTGCTTCTGCAATGTCTGGTAGAAACGCTAATTCATCAGCATAATCTAACAAAATGAATGACGTTGGCCGAGTGTTCGAACTCGCTCTTCTCGCTGCGGGATCTATCAGCTTCATCCGTCGACTGCTGGAGTAAAAGTTTTTCTTCGCCAACCTATTCCACTCGAGCTGCTGCCACAAATTTCAGACGCAAATAGGGTCGTCTGCCTCGTTTACATCCCTTACTTGCAGTTTACCCCATCAAGATCTTGGAAGGATGTTTGTCGCGTCCCAGCTGAGTCAGCTGAGTTGGGCGAGTAACGTTACCGATTACTCCGACTAGGGTCTCTAGACCACTGCTTCGTTAAGTCGTTGTGGATCATACTGCTTGCAATGTTGTTTCCGCGTTGGACGGCCATTCACTTGCTGGTTCTGGTCTTGTCCTCTTTAATTCGTCGCGGCTATCATCGGATTCTACTTTGGGCTCGGAGGCTGCGTCGATTTTCTCCACCTCTCGGCACAACTCAACTCAGCGTTTTCTTGGCCAGTGTATGTACATTCCATGACAGCCGTCGGCTTTGTATACTGCCGTCACTCTGTGACAGGCGGTTGCCGTTCTAGTCATTCGCCATACAGACTTTTCTCCATTTGAAGCTGTCTCTTATCGATTGCGGATTCATACGCGAGTACTTGCCAATCTCAATAGTTCGCCGAGTTTAATCGCACGTACCCTTCTGGTGGGAGAACCCTATGAGGCAACCAAATGACAACTGGAAAATGAGCCGGCCACCAGATCAGTGTGGTGCCCGTGTTAGTCAGTAATTTTCGGATAATTTTCCCCGCCCTGTTACAGCTTGGTCTCAGTTTCTTCAGCCGGAACGCGGCGGCCAGCCGACTCTGCATGCATAGAGACTCAACCGGACCACCTGTTGGATGGCGTCCGTATTCTGGGTCGTCACGTGTATCTGGCAGCTTGACAATCGAGTTGTACAGGTCGACGTGATTCCTGCTGGTATCATGAAGTCGGTCCCAGTATCAAGTCCACGGCGGTATGATGCGGCATCACCCATATTTCAAACTCGTAAACCACTTCCCATCTAAGTGTGACTTTCACAATCCCTCGAGAGATTGTAAATACTTTGGCCTTCCCGATTCCTTGTATATCAATCTGCTTATCTTTCCTCGTCAACTGATTCAATCGCAGTATTCTGGCGAATCCGTCGTTAATGGCTGATACATTTGCCCCGTATCCAGCAGGTTTTCGTCGGCTAACCGTTGATTGGTCCCATAACGAGAGCCCTCATCCGAACTCGACGATCAAATTTCTGCTTCGACCACCACCCAAGTGTTCTCCAGAGTGAAGATGCACTATTGTCTGGTGTCCATGCGTAATTCTGGTCGTAGAGCAGCTACTCCACTCGCGATAACTCGGCTTTCTTCATTCAATTCGCCGAGTTGATCTTCAGTATCGTCGTTTTCATTATTTCCATTACTCCTCTCTTCCAGGTCCTCGGGCCGTGCCGCCGTTCCGATACAAGTAAACACGAAGTTCGCTTCTACCGCTCCTTCGGCTAATTGTAACGGCCCGACTTCGTGCATCGACGATGGCAGAAATGAGCTGAGTAACCGCTGCCTCCACCGGATCTGCATGGGCCATACGTAGGTCGTTCACAAGACCCATCTCGGCTCTCCTTGTATTGTCGGCGGTCAGCTGAGTTTGGCTGATGTTTAGCCGAGCTACCTCGATGGACTGAACTTCGACTCTGGTCACTCGGGAATCCTGCATCGATGTTGTCGGATTCGTTCTCCGAGTCTGAGTCATCGCCAGCGCCACTGTAATCACTTCTAGATCCACCGTCGTCGCTACCCGCAACTTCCACAGTGGTCGCGAGAACCGATAGAGTCGGCGGAACGATAGTCGAGGTTACCGTCTATCGTTCCGCCGACTCTATCGGTTCTCGCGACCGTGGTCACGTCCATCGTCGCGTCGTCATTCTGATCGTTGAGATGAATCACCTCGTCTGTCATCTCGACTTCGTGGCGATATTAGGCGATCCCTCCGTTTCTTACGCTTCTACCCCAGAATACTTGGATGATGATCTTCTCAACTTTCTTCACGTCCGTCATCTTGAGAGGGTAGCGCAGATCCATCACCTCGTCATCTCCACAATTCAGTAGGAAATGCTCGACATAGTCAGCTGCTTCGGCACCTCCGGATTCGTTCCTGAACTTGGCCGTCCTGGCGTACGCATTCTGTCAGATGAGGAAATCGAAGATAGGTTCGTTACACTTTCGTTTGACCGAGTAGTAGCGTGTTCGAGCCGACTGGTCAAACCGCGAGCAACAGTAGTCCAGGAAGGCGTCATTCAGCAGATTACATCTCATCTGAGGCTTCTTAGCTAGTGGGCGATACCAACTCTTCCCCGCTCGACCCAAGCACAGGGGGAATGGTTCGCACCACGTATCGGATAGTGTTCGGGTCTTTTTCATTTCGTAGAAGAAGCATTTGAGTACTCATCCGCTCGGTACCGCTTCCCTTCGAACTCGGCTATCTTGTCCAGCGAGATATGTGATCGCACTCATAGGAACTGTGAGCTCCCACTAGTCACTCGGTCGCAGCTGAGATACTTGATAGTCCTTTTTATGGACTCTTCCGAATCATCTTCATTCATGTCCTCGTCACTGCTGAGTTCCCTTGATCTACCAGCTCGGCGACTCCTCCCGTGGTACTCGGCTAGGGCCTTTCGTGCCCTCGGAGACTGAGTCCTTAAACATCGATGCGACAGTCTACCAGGCGACTCCGTGCTGAAGAAATGGTCGCTGCCTCATGCGGCTACTGAGCTGTTCTATTGGAAACGGCAGCTGAGACTGCGATTCGGTTTGTCGCTCGAGTCGAAGACCAAGCGCCGGGAGCCGTATGCCCCGGTAAGGAGTCTCGCCGATTTTTCGCTTGCGATGCTCTTTTTTGGTCTCCGGGGTCTTCGGCAGTGGTATATTATTGCTCGGATTTTCTGAGACGGTCACAACCTTGACCGGGGCATACGGCTCCGGGCGCTTGGTCTTCGACTCGAGCGACAAACCGAACCGCAGTCTCAGCTGCCGTTTCCAATAGAACAGCTCAGTAGCCGCATGAGGCAGCGACCATTTCTTCAGCACGGAGTCACCTGGTAGACTGTCGCATCGATACCCCATCGGTTTCAATAGCTTGGCGGTATCTCACACGCCTTGCTAAACGCTTATGCATTTCACTTCGTCAGCGAGTTCTGGTCCCAGCTTAGCTCCCGTTCCGTTTCCGGTGAAACAACCGTACCCAATCTCTTCGGACCTTCATATCTTCTCCAATATTTGCGACCAGAACATCCATGACGTACACCACTTGATAGCCCAATGTCATCTTGACTTGAGTACTAGCAGTGATGTAAGTCGGAGCTCCTCCCAGCCCGGACACTTTGATTTGCCTATGTCGGTTGAGTTTGACTTTGAGTCTACGCGCAAGATTCAAACCGATCATACTCACCGACGCTCCAGTGTCCAACAGGATTTTCAGTCGAACATCATTTATTGCACGGTGCACCGTGTCAAATTGATGCGTGTCCTTCTCTTGTTCATGATCCACCCACCGTTCATATCGTTCTCCTGGCTGTAATCGATACTCGACTACCTCCTTTGAGTCCAAACGTCTGTATGAGGTGGTTCAGGATATTCCCACGTAAGCGAAACATCTTCATCTTGAATCATAGATGTCATGCATTGTTGGTTATCACGGTTCTTGGTCCTCAGATCTGGACCGATATACACTAACGCACACATTTCTGGGGTTTTGTTCTTCTGCCCGCCGCGTACTGGATCCCCTCCAACGGGCTTGTTAGTTTAACGACCCTTCCCCAGAATGTGCCGTGTGATCCATGAGCGGATCCATAATGATTGGCAGCAAATCCTTCAGTATGCCCTTACGGGCGAGTTTCTTCATCGCTTCATACGCCTTCTAGTCTTCACATCGTGGAATTGTTCACACTTCTTACACGGCCGAGTCTTGCATACGCGTAGTGGGTGACCGCGTCTGTGACAGCGTTCACACAGTATGTCTGCCCAGCAATTCTCTGGACGGTGAACAAACTCGCCGCATCCTTTACAAAACTCGTTTCGATCTGGATTTTCGTGGTGAGGCATCAGGGACCCCGGAATCGGATTCGGAATGGGCTGTACTGGATGCGGATTCGGGAGTGGCGGACGCCAACCAGTGTTCTCCATCACCCGGTATACTGACTTGTCAAGATCTTCAGCAGTCCACATCGGAGTTCGAGGCAACACTCGAGGTTCTTGTGCAACGTAAGTCTGAGCTACCACTGGCTGAGCCGGTGCCGGCGTCGCTTCTGGTTCTTGGTCCTCGAAGTGCACTTGTTTCTCTTCGTGTTCTGGTTCAGTATCACTCTGGGTAATGTAAGCTCGTCCAGATGGCTTAGGCTTGTTAAAGCGCCCCTGTCCTAGGTTATCCGCCCTGTGATCCCGCTGAACCGACGAGAACTCTGAATCTTCATCCTGCCACTCCTCCTCATGGTGACGAAGTACGGTCTCCAAATCGTCAATGCTGTGAAACAATTGACTCTTCAAGCTGATCTTGACACTCGAATTGAGGAGTTTCCACACAAAACGCTTGATGTGTCGTCCACGGCTCTTAGCTGATCGGTTGAATTCTTCTTTAGTTGCAGCTGCATTCAGTCGGTAGAAGAACTCTAGAGGAGTTTACGTCTTCTTCTACCAGATTGTGTAATATTGTTCCTAATTGAACACCTTCGACTTGCAATATTTCGCCTTGAACTCCTCAGAGAGCTTCGCCCAGTCTCGACCCAGATGTTTAGGCAACTGTGAGCGCCTGTTTCGTGCAGCAGGTGACCTCTCCGGTGTCAGCTCGTACGCTTTCATCCCGTCAGTCCATCCGCCCCGAATTCCCATTGTCAGAAACCGCTCCCACCAACGCATTCTTTCTGGAAACTACGCTTTCTCGTCAAAGTGTTCCAGAGTATTTGAGCTGACGTACAGATCGATAGTCATTGTCGAACCACCACCGTCCATAGTCGTAGTCATGATCGCATTCGTAGGAACATCATCAAGAGAGCTATATGAGTCTTCCGAACTAGAATCACATTCATCCGAATCTGGATCAGAGCCCGAAGGATCACCACTTTTATGTGCCGGCGTCGGGGATGGTCTCTTTTAGGGAGGTGGCTTCTTGTCTTTCCTCTTCGAATCTTTGCCATCCTTCGAGGGATCACCCTGGATGGAGTATACTTGGCTGCTCTGGATGGAGGCTCATATTTAACCTTAGTCGTGGAGGGCTGAGTCGAGCTAGCCTTGACACCTTCTTAGGCCGTACTTCAGCTTCCATTCGAGAGTGCGACTTCCAACTGAGCCGCGTGGAGACCATCAGCGTTGAATGTCTTCGCTTCTTCACGCAGTATGCTTGCATTGTTCTTCAGCACACTGGCTGGTACTGGGTATAAAGTGGTCTGTGCTGCTTCAGGCTTGATTTGGACGTCTGGATCTGGATTGGGTGCAGGGTTTCCTAAACATATATGGCAATATCAATAATTGCCCTATTTTACCATACAATAATGTATTTCTAGATGTCAGCGAAACCCGCTCAATAACTTATTTCAATGATGCCGGTGGGTGATTAGAGTCATAATACTTCAGTACTTTAAGTATAGAACTATATAGTACTTAGAAATATGCAGTATGTATTTCAGGCCTCTGATGTATGCAATAATGTATTTCTTCTTCGTTTGAGCGCCTCACAATTATTTATTTCATCAACTGCCTCCCATATTATTGCAATAGTATTTTAGGAAACCCTGATTGGGAGTCGCTTCAGCAGCTTGCGCCGACATGCGAAATGCGCGCATCTCACGCAACTGCGCCGTTTGGAACTGTTGAATGTTCCGTGCAGCTTCTCGTTCACGACCGCGTTCCATCTCGAGTAACTGGAGTTTCTCCTGGAAATAATGCAGTTGACCGTCCAGATCTAATCCAGTCTGACCAGACGCGTTTGAACGACTCGCTTCATCTTCAGCTCGCTGTTGTTCCCACTGCTGCGTAAATTCAGCTTTCAACCGTCGACTCGCAATCCGTGCAGCTTCTACGTGGGCTGCTTCAATGGCTTCAGATATCAATCGCTGCTATTTCGCGTGTGCTTGAGCTGGATCCTTTTGTTTCTACTCAGTCGGTGCTGGGTGACTCTCAGCTTTCACCTCTGCGCGTACACTCTGGGAGACATTCTGCGACGCGATCATCTGAATGGCATTAAATGCCGTCTGGAACCCTTCACCTAGTCGAGTATCTGAAGCCTCCTGCTTCAGTTCCATTCTCACCAGAGCTTCTTGCGTTTGACGCATTGCATTCAGCACGTCTTGACACGCCCCAGACATTGATGATCGACCAGAGTAACATAATCGTCTTGAACGACTGGAGCGGCTCAACGCGTGTCTTGACATCGACGACTTCACTGACGTGTTGTCACGGTTTCCAGAAGAGTGGTGACGGGTTCGTTCAGGATCAGTCGATCGTGCCTCTCAGGCGGTAGCCTTGTATTGGTACGTCTGGATGTAGAACGGCGTCCAGACGAAGTCCTGGACTGACGTTCACTGCGAGATGTCGTGTGGTCAGATTTTGCCATGACGACATCATCATTAACCACCGGAACGGGTCCCAATGACAAAGCAGTTCGAGTGATTTGTAATCCGAAACCTCCACCAGACAAAATGTTTCCACCCTGAGCATTCATCACCAAAGATCCATTTTTAAACGAGGGCATATGAAAGCACGCAAACAATCTCGCAATATCCACTATTGCGACTGTGTAGATAACGCCGATTGTATCGGACGCGGTGTTCCTTCGAACTTAAACGAGTTGGCGAGAAAAAGCGTTTAGAACATTTTGGAAATGTTTTTTCCTCTGACTTTTTCTACGGTCCCCTGACCACTCAAGTCTCGCCAACTCGAACGTGCTCGACGCAAAGCGCTGCCGTGAGCACGAGAATCTACACCGACGAGAGCCGACACCTGGCTCGGACGGTCGCAAGTATGTACCCCTAGACTAGATCTACGCAATAGTAGCCGGCCAAGCGCTCCGGTGTTCTAGGATGATTCTGGAGCGCACCAGGCAGAAGGGGAGCTCCCGGTAAATAAAGGTGGCGTTAAGTGTGACGAGGCGGGTGAACGCCTTTTCGTCGAGAGGTGTATAGGATCTTTATCACTACTACCCACAAATACGTCAAAGTTTATCACAACTACCCACAAACGATCTAATTGGTAGAATTTATTTATTTATTTCGATGCAGGGAAACGAGAAAACCTTAGAACTAAAACAGCCAATGTAGAGCTTAAACTATCGACCTGACATCTGAACTAAGGCAATAAGGGTTGCAGTTGACACCGGTTGCAATGGTTAACTATCAAAGTCGGTGCATGCTAGCACATGTTCCGCCCGTGAAAACAGGTGGCGGTAATCAATGAACCGATAGATCCAACATGTACAACCTCACTTCACTCAGATCAATCAGGGACGAGGTCGTGGCGGGATCATGCACTTAAAGCCTGTATTAACGGCGTGCAGCAACGAGAATCATCAAATGCACAGGCATTATCACACTGACGTTTTGCGAGGCGGTAACCCTTTAGCTTTCGAAGACATCAATCTGCCCATGAAGAGGACGACGCCGCTGCATGCATGGCGCTGACATAATTCGACCATTGGCATCCTCATAGTCTCTTCCCGCAATCACTCAGATAAAGCACTCCCTTAAAATGAGAAAGGGTGGAGAACGAGAACTGCAGCATACTTAGCCACTCTATAGACTAACCGTCGGAACATTACGGATGAATAGCTTTAAGTCAAGGCCCCCATTTCCAGTTTGTTGACGATCCAGCGTCGTAGCTCTGTTGAGTAAAGATGCCCAACAACACCAGCCTACGCAACCGCAGAAACGGTGGCCTTGCTTTCCGCCGCTTCGACCGTGGTCTCCTCAGCTCGACCGATGCGAGCCGCAGAGGGGCAGTAGGGCGGCTATGGTCACGGCAGTCGAAAATGTATGCGGTGTCACCCGCGCGCATCAGAAGGTAGAACATACTGGGACGATAAGACAAAAACCACTGTAAGCGGACATCTACGACACGGAAGACAGCAAACGTGCAGTAGGTCGTAAATGGAGAACGTTTCGGTCGTGGGTCCTCATCAGAATATCTATCTTCAATGCTTGTGGAGAGTTCTGCACAACGCAAGAACAATTTCTACTGGGAGATACGTAGCGAAGCTAGCTATTGGGAAGCCCAACGAGGATTATTTGACGTCAACTGGGTCAACGTTCGTGCAACATCAGTGTGTGGTCAACAAATATTTTGCGTGGTCAACAAAGAGTGAATTTACCCGTAGAGTCATGTGAGCTTATGAGTCGACACTGTCGACGACAGGTTCAATGCGGTGAGTGTGACTGAAGGGCCCGTTTAGTTTGAGTGTAAAGTGTGTGAGCTCGATGGGTTTGTTGAGTGTGGACGAGGGAGCTCCAGTTCTGTGTTGAGTGTGTTGGCCGGTTGAGTGTAAAAGTTGTGTGAGCCGTCGAGTAGGTTGAGTGTTCATGAGTGAGTACATGAGAGATGAAGCTATGTTCTGTGTAGTGTGCGCAGATTCAGTACGATTGCGAGCGTAAATTTAATATCGGAGCAGGGAATAAGTACAGTGGACTCGACACCATGCACTGCGACATGAGCTTCGAGTACGCGGGCTTTCGTGGATACCAATAAATACCGGGGCTGGAAAAACTTCATCAATACCAACGCCACGCCTAATATTCTATCACCCACACTAAACAACGTATCTTGTTTCATATCCAAGAAAACATCGCACATGGCCAAATTGGAACACCAAGTAATGCAGATTCTGAGAGTGTGCCTAAACATGAACTGCGATCAGCTTGGGTAGATAAATCCGAGAGGGGTTTCGTAAATGCAATTGTGGATCGCTTTAGTGGTGATGCAGACTTCTGGTATCGTGTGTAGAGGAGGGACGCCCCTGTGGCGAAGCTGCTTCACGAAAATTGCTGGCGCGGTCGAAGCTTGCGCACGGTACGCCTGGACTGCCGACTGTCGGACGGGGGTACTCCGTTGATCTGGCGCGATCGAAACCTTTTAGTCACCTTGTGTACCCGACGGCTGGGCAGGTTATGCTCTTCCGGTGTTCGCGAAGACGTTCAGTAGTGACCAAGGCGGAGGTTCGAGCTTGGTTGCTCCTTCCGGGGTCTGGGTGGGTGACGGCCACGCGGGTATTCTTCACGCGGTCGTCGGTGTGCTGCGATCGAGTCTTGATTCAAGCCGATCGCGTGGGGGTGTATCTTTTCTTGTGCTGTTGTAGCCCTTTCCGTTGCTTGCCGCCTCCTCTTGGCGGGATCTTGTGGTGAGATTGATGTGCGAGCGTATCCTGGCCAAGCTATCCAGGTGTACGCCGTGTTCTTGGTCGACGTGGCGTGTTCTTCTTCGGGTAGGCCAATGTACCTCCTCCCCGGTAGTCTAGAAAATACTTGCGTCTTGCAAGGCAAATCGGAATCTATTATACCAAAGTAAAGGCCCTAAAGTTCTCCCCCATCTCGCTCTCTTCCTATCCCTCTTGCGTGCTTCCCGTTTGCGCATTGTACCTTGAACCTGATATTATGTACCAAGAGCGTGGTATTGATAGCTCCATTGTACCCATAATCCATGTGATCGCCCGAACCGAAATGATTGCTCCAGATCAACCCCCGCAGATCGCGAGTTGGCAGATCGCATGTTGGCAGATCGCGAGTTGGCAGATCGCGTGTCCCAATGATTGCACCAGATCGCGTATTGGAATGATTGCACCAGATAGCGTATTAATAAGATGTGATCTGGAGGATTCACACGCAGGGGTATCGAAATGATTGCACCATATGGCTCAATCCGAATCACCATCAAATGTCGGAATGAGTGCGATAATGAGAATGATTGCGTCCGGCGGAATGATTAATTATTGCGACTTGCGACACCCTTGAGACGTGCCGTGGGACGCCACGTACTTTTCCCGTATTCCTTCTTCGCGCTTCGTCAAACCCATTCAGCCACACCTCAACGCCCCAGTCTGCATCGACTCTCCTCTGAAGAACAGCGATCCCGCTCCTCCACAACCGCCCCTGTACGTGAAGAAGCTGTGCAGCCGCCGATTCGCGTACACTAACGTCACCGTTTGCCCGTTTTGGTTTCTAGCACCCTTCAGCAGTACACCAAGACGCGCTGGGTGGACGATAAGCCGTCAGGAAGCCTCTGCTACTGTTCAAGACCCGCCGACAGATCCGTACGTCACGCAGGTTGGTCATTATCGACTCCCTCACTTACGTATGTGTATGTTGCGATGGTTGATCCGCTTGAGGATACTTCGATGATGATGTACGGTGTGCTACGGCAACTGGACGCAGCAAATGTGATGTAGGGTAGTGACGAATAGCAGATGCATCACTTCGGGTGCGATCCGGCCTACCAATCGAACTTCGACTTGGACCGCAATCCTAGAGCAACATTCGCCCGCCGAAAAACTTGACCGCAGACTAATAGCCTCCATAGATTACCACGTGTTATCTAGGTTGCATATCAATTTCCACTCCAGGATAGTCGGTCAATCCGTGTCCTGTCGGAACACCACCACGGTAGATCGCATTAAATTCACACTTGCTTGCGAGTCATCTTGGACTCGGATCGAGGTCGTGTTCGCCACTCGATCTATACTCACTCCACAAATACGCCCTTCCAGCATACAGTGCGCCCCTCCGCACATCATTCACACCCTTCCACCATACTGTGCAGCCTGCCCACACAGTCTTCTTCCCTTTTCCACTCGCAACAGCCAGCCTTCTACGAGCTCTCCTCCGCCTCATGCGACTGCACGATTCGAAGCGGCTGCGATTGCTCAATCCACGCTCGTACGCGCAGCAAAGCCCCACAGTTCAGATGGGCCTCGTCGATCCATGAAGGGTCGTCGTAGCCTTTCGAAAACACTTGGAATTCTCGATGAACGCGGCCATAGCGCGTCCGTCGACCCGACCTCATTCCTGGGATCTTCATCACCTCGTATTCGCCTTCTTTGAGACATCGTTCCCAGCTATGCTCTGGTAAGATTGCTTTATCAAAATCGAAACGGTTTCCCTCATCCACAGTTAACTTCAACGTAGGGCGATCCGGAAAACTCCGCACTGGCTTCAGTTTGGATACGTGGACAACTGGGAACAGGCGATACTCGGTGCCAACGATCTCCAGCCTCGCCGCATGATTCCCCACCATTTCGATCACCCGAAACGGACCGTGCCACATGTGGGCTAACTTGCGTGCGTACGCTTCTTTCACTATATCCAGGTACAACCAGACTTGCGCACCAGCTATAATCTCGTGTGGTCTAAGGTCTTCGTTGTGCTCGTCCGCCCGCGACCGGATCGCGGCTCAGAGTCGTTCGTTCACCTGCTCCTCGCGCACCCATAGTGATTCTGCACGTGATATCTCCACTGTCGAGGCTCCCGATCGCGACGTCGCGTACTTCCCAGGGGTAATGCCGCTTCCAACGTGGGGCGTGGGTCCCAACCGTGGGTCAAGTAGAAGGGCGTGTCCACGTGCACGCGATATTGGGCCGTATTCAACGCGAACGTCAGACGTTCGGCATACTCATCCCAGTCTTGTTGATTTACATCTGCGACATACATCTTGAGCGCGCGGGTCAGCGTCTGCGCCATCCTTTCGGCCGTTCCGTTCGCTTGAGGTCTATACGCCATCGTAGCTTTCTGTTTCTGTCCCACAATCCGGCTGAATGCGCGGAAGAAATCGGACATAAACCCGGGCTCTCTGTCGTGCCGTATAGCTTCACTGGCTCCAAACCGACGGAACACACATTTTTCGTAATTCTCTGCGATCGTCTGGGCTGTCCTCGACGCGCTCGCCTTCGCGATCACATATCACGAGAACAGGTCGACCCATATCAGCAACTCCGTATTCCCCTTAAACGACTTTGGCAGGGATGGAATGTGATCCATCGCGATGATCTGAAAAGGGTACGTAGCCTGCAGGTTTCCCGGCGACTCACCTCTCACGAAGGGGCGTCCTTTCCCTATCTCACAATCCGTACATTCTCCCACATAGCGTTGGACACTCTTCAACAAGCCTCTCCAGTGAAAGTGCGCTCTGATCCGACGGTACGTTCTTCCGATCCCCTGATGTCCCCTTCCAAACTCGTATGATAATGGTGTAAGAAGTCTTGCTGCAGGGTTTCCGGAACTACCAGCTTCGCGACCTCGTTCGGATATTCGTCCGTCTCCGTCCACGGCGGGCAGTAGAGCAGCAGACCGCTCTCGTCCAGCTCATAATGATCTGCGATCTTGGCACACGTCTTCGCTTTTCGCAGTCAGGCCTCCAACGTCTCCATTCAGGTACGCTTTCAGATCGACTATCCACTTCTCCTTATTCTGGGCTTGGACAATCCGCTCACCCCGTATATGCTGCACGATTGTTTCTTCCAGGGCGCTCCGTGGTGCCCTCCGACGTCGCGTTGATCTCGTTACAGCGGCTACGCGGGCGACATTGCTGTCATCTCTCGGCGAGAAGCTCGTCCAGGCGGTTGAACGTGATCAAGTCTTGGCGATCTTCTTCCAAGGTAACCACAGTTCCTTCTTCGCGTTGAAGGGCGGCGCTAGCTAACTTGTCTGCACTTTGATTCCAATCTCGTTTCATGTGCAGGAACTCGTGCTTCGGCCACGATCCAAGCTGATCCATCGCCTTCTTCCGCAGCAATTGCACCCGGAGCGTTGCACGCGATCTCGCCTCGCATTTGTCGGATCACCAAATTGGAATCTCCACAGATTACAATCCGCCCCCTGTCCATGGCGGACAGAAGATCGAAACATAACAGAAGACCACGGTATTCGGCCTCGTTCACAGTCAAATCGGGTGCATACTCCGACGCGGCTGACACGGTCGTCCATTCCGGCAGCTTCCAGATGATAGCACTGTACGCTCCGCTACTGCGTTTGACACGTGCTGATCCATCGAAACTCGCGACTAGCAGGATCTCTCCTTCTTCCACTGTAGGCGGAGGCATGATGATTGTCTGTCGTGGTTCTTTCACTGGTGCAATTGCGATCAACGTTTCATCTACTTCCGCGCGAGGGGTGATGCTTGCCGCGATGACTCCCAAGATCTCGTCTTCCCTTTCGTACACTTCCTGATCTCTAGGGTCCATTCCGAGAGCAACGCGGCCCAGTTTCCGAGCCGTCCTGGAAACCGGTCGAGTTGACCAGCCAGGCTAAGGTCGAATGCCGAGACAGCACCAAGATCGACCTGGTGGTCAGCAGGGTATAATTCACTTCAAGCATCCGCAAGAGTGCCAAGACTTCCTTGTCGACGATTCCGTAGTTGAGCTCGTTGGACTTCAACGTCCGGCTGGTGAACGTTACTGGTCAGTACACGCCATCATGCTCCTGCACGAGCGCCGCTGAGATCGCCCACTGGCTCGCATAGATTACGATTACCGGGGTACGCTCAGGATCGAAATGTTTCAAGATTGGGGTGGAAACGATTTTGGCCTTCAGCATTGTGAACGCAATCTTTGCTCGGGTCCAACGGTTGACATCATCTGCTGGTGGCTCCACGCCACCAGCCCTTTGCCTACCGGAGTCGTTCTTCTCCTGACGTCCCATCTCGTAAAGTCTGCTTCTCGCAACTCGTACAAGACCGCCGCGTAGATCGCGAAGTCTTCTATGAAGCGGCTGTAATAATTCAAACTCCCAAGAAGGATTGCATTGATCGGAGCGTCCGCGGAAACGGAGGTTGCCCAGAGTTTCAAGATCTTTCGGGTCGGCTTCCAAACCTTCAGCGGATACCCGATGGCCCACCTTTCGCTGGCCCCAGAAACTCTTGACCACGCTGATCGACAGATTCCAACGTTCGCAGGCGTCCAACAGCCTCTCGACTTTTCGCACATCGTATCCCAAGTGGTTGCTGTCACCAGGATGTCGTCGATGTACGATCTTCTCCCCAGTACCGACGGCTTAGGTTCGGCTCTGGTTCACATGCTTCGAACACGTCGATCGGCTTCGAGGGGATCTTGGTCAGCGCTGATTCGGAGGTGTCCGTATAGCGCGTTGTCGATCAGCCTCTGGTAGATCTGTGGAGCTCTTCAGGCCGAAGGGCATACGCGTCCACTCGAAGAGACCGAAAGGCGTGATGAAGGCAGAGATTTTCCGAGCCCGTTCGGTCATAGACACCACCCAGAAACCACTCGCCATATCGAGGAGCAATACCAGAGCACTTTGTCCAAGTCTTCCAAGAGATCGTTGATCATCGGCATGGGTACACCATCAAACGTGTCAGCCCATTTACTAATCGGTAGTCGATACAGAGCCAGATGTCAACACCGTTCTTCTTGATAATGATCACGATCGGAGACGCCCATGGCGAAGTCGATGGCTTGATCATCTTCGCAGAGTGCAAACTTGATCAGATCCGACAGCTTCTCGCGAAACTGTGGGACAACGCGTCGGACGCGCTGCGCAACGGGAGCTGCTGCTCCGACATCGATGTCGCAGATTGCCCCGACGGCGGCTGGTGGGAGCGCGTTTCCTTTCCCAATCAGGAAGTGGCGCCGTCGCCAGATGATCTGCCGCAGACGATCCATCTCCTCGGGGGTGTTCGTTTCGGGATCACCCACCTGGATATCCTCGATCGTGACTTCGTCGGTCGCGGTCACCACCTCCGGCAAGACGGCCATCTGCCTCTCCATATCTTCCGCGAAGAGGTCTCCTCCTTCGTGATAACATACTTCCTCATCGTCTGTATTCTCCGGTTTGTCGATTGGCAGTAGAGACGGGGTTTCTCATTGATACGGAGCCGCATCGTCGTCTCCCTCATCGCTACTTGCCGGAGGATTCTTCGCGTCCTGATAGCCTGATTGATCTGCCCACTTCACCCGTTTCGTA